>HG996504.1:11805000-12027251 GCA_905340225.1 Abrostola tripartita | reverse complement strand
TAAGCTATCACAATTGAAAACTGACACCAAGTACCCTCTGCGTTATAGAAAAAATATTACAGACCAAAAAATAAAGGCAATCAGATTTTCAATAAAAAAGGCAATTGAAAAGCAAACATCCGATTTAGAATCCGAGAAACGAGCACACGTTGAACTTCTTTATAACGATATATTACAGTCTCATATACATGCCTTTGGTGACCATAGTTCTTGCAAACAATATTTCTGCAATAAACCTAATACGGAAGACACTAGCGATAATGAATTTAGGACAAGCACTCTTTGGAGCAAAATTTGCCAAATTATATCAAACGTTGCATCTCACGCACCCAGTCTCATACATAATGTGGAAAGTAATAAAGCTGAAAGTTACAATAGCATAATCGCTAAACTAGTTGGCGGAAAACGAATAAATTATAGCCTGAAAGGTGGATATGAAAACAGATGCAAAGGTGCCGCAATATCCTATAACACTCGTGCATTATTATCAACAACATATAAATATGCCACCGGAAAAAGTCCTAAAGGAAAAGTGAAGCTGCTTGAGCAAAGAAGATTACTGAAAAAAAAATACTTTAAAACAAAAGGCGTGCGAAAAAGGAACAGATTATTTTTTAGCAAAGGGGAAGATATTAATTATGGTGAAAATTGTGCTAGAGAGGATATAGTTCCAGAAATAATGGAGAAAGAAAAAAATACTTTCATCTATCATTTAAAGAAAAGCAAAGAAGAAAGAGAAAAAATTGAAAAAGATACTATTTTACAGAGTTTATGCAGTGAATGGCTGGAATTGAGAAGGAAACTGTTAACAGCCTCTAACTTCGGCCGAATTATAAAGAGGCGTTCAAATATTAGTTGTAGTAACTTAGTAAAAGATTTACTATATAAAGATACCATTAGTCACGTTAAATCAATAAAACATGGGATTGAAAATGAAAAAATAGCTCTTGAGCAAATTTCAAAAGAAACTGGATTGGTTATACAAAGATGCGGTTTATTTATTGACGACGAATTGCCATATCTAGGCGCTACTCCTGACGGTATATGTGTAGAGGAGAACATGGTGGTAGAAATTAAATGCCCTTTTGCTGCTCATCAACTAAGTTTTACCGAAGCAGTTACTAAAAAAAAAGTACCCTTTTATAAAACTGATAAAACTGGTAGGATTATTATTAATACCAATCATAATTGGTATTACCAGATTCAGGGTCAGCTTCACATAACCAAAAGAATAAGATGCCTTTTTGGACTATGGCTGGGTGAAAATATTCCCATGAAAATTGATATTATAGAAAAAGATGACAAGTTCTGGAAAAACGTAATGGAAAATAAATTAACTAGGTTTTATTTGGATTGCGTATTACCAGAACTCATTGATCCAAGACATACGAGAAAAATGAAAATTAGAGACCCTATTTGTATAGAAAAAGCTGTAGAAGAAACCGCACATAAAAATAAATTACCCAAAAAAAGGAAACAAAATGATTTAAATCAAAATAAAAAAGATAATGAATTACAAGAAGACGATGTACAAAAGAAAACAGATAACGCCAAAGAGAAGAAAATAGAACTAAGGAAAGAAAAAGACGTAGAAGAGAAAAATGAAGACAACGAAAACGAAGAAGAAAAAAAAGAAAACATAGAACAAGATTTTATCTGGCAATCGAAATTTCCAAAAGTAAATATATATGAACACGGAGAAATAAGTGAGGATGAAGAAGTTCAACCAACCAAAAGAATAAAAATACTTGGTGAAAGAAACTTAAATTTTAGTGAATTTTAGGTATAATCTATTTGTTCATAAAAAATACAACATATAATATGACATACACTTGTGTTAATTCTACCTACCTAGCTACCTACCCTACCTACCTAGCTACCTACCTACCTACATCCAACCCTACCTACCCTATCCTACCTTCCTACCCTACCTTTCTATCTACCAACCCTACCTAGAAACCTCTCTCAGACTTTAACGAATATTTGATAAAAATATATTAGCTGAGTTGGTCCAACCATTCTTGAGTTTTGCGCTTAGCAACACATTTAGCCATTCATTGCTATTTATATATAATTTAGTTAAAAAGATACATCAAGTTGTTTATGAGGTAAACAACTTGATGCATCTTTTTTAATTTAGTTTCAAGCCAGGCTGATTTATACTAAAGGTATAGTTTCTACCCGCGGCCTCGAAAGCGTTTAACAATTTTATTCGAAACTATAGCCCGAAAAGTACGTCCATATCAATAGATGATAAATAAAAACAAAATTGGACCACTTTGTATGCGGTCACATAAAAATTAACTTTCACAATGAATTTGACCTTCTGTGATTTCGATACTCTGTGACGAGACAAAGCGCGGCGACGGCGGCCGCGGCGGCAACGGCGGCCGCGGCGGCGCGGCGCGGCGCACCTTTTCTGTTGCATGCGGGTAGCGGAGTAGCGCGGGGAAGGGTCGTTAGCTCCACCCAAATGCACAAGGTCACTAGCGTGAATACAAGCCTTAAAAAGTCAGAATACATTTTCTTTAATTGTGGTAAACGATCTAACTTTCGCTCTAAAGACAAAAACCTATTTTTTGCTACGTCATAAGAATCACCGAGTGAATCAGCTGATTCTCGCAGTGGTATGCGAACTAAAAATCTACCGTCATTATCACGAGTGGTGGTGGAAGTAAATAATTCTTCACACAACCTTTCATCCTCCGTGAAGACGTTATTAGTCGATTTACCGTTATCAATTTCTTCCAGCTCCCAGAAACGTTTTAGCTGGTTATCGAGCGAACTGGACAAGGCACAATAAGCTGTATTGCTAGTGTACTTATGTGTAAACTGTTTGTTAGGATATAATGTACCGGAAATAATCCATCCTAAATGTGTATTTTGAAGATATGGCCCGTTGGGCAAACGCATTCGACCTTCTTGTAATAAACTCCAAAACACATCAGCTCCAATCAACATATCGATGTCTGATGGAGTGTGATATCCTGGATCCGCGAGTGTAACGTTCTGCGGAATTTGTAATGAATTAACATCAACCGGAGTATTTGGTAAATTATAAGTAATCTTGGGTAAAACTGAACAATGCAAACGTGTACTAAAACTACTAACTCTAGAACGTATGTCTAGGTCACAGGACTGTTCAGAACGCAGAACACTGTTACCTATCCCTGTGATAGTGAGCGTGGACTGTATTATGGTTAAACGTAACCTTTTACATAACGAGTCTGTAATAAAACATCGTTGGCTGCCACTATCGAGAAGCGCGCGCGCAACAATGTATGTATTATTATTATTACGAATCTCAACGAGTGCGGTCGATAGCAAAACCTGTTCTAATGGTATAGACTGCACGGCTTGCATCGCGTGATTAGAGTGTGTGAGTGACGAAGGTGAGTTGACATCAACACGCGCACTATCCGCTACATAGTTAACATTTGCGTCAGTGTGCGTGGAGCCAGGACTAAAACGAAGTGAATTGCAACTTGTATTATCCATATGAATAAGACTATTATGTTTTTGCGAACATTGTTTACATGACGCAAACTGACATTCGTCAATAGAATGACCCGAACGTAAACAATTAGTGCATAAAATGTCTGCTTTACTAGATACGAAATTTATCCTATCTTGTACAGGTAGATTAAGAAATCTTATGCACGCGTACAACGAGTGATTGCCGTTGCACATAATACAATTGGGTCCGCGCGACGGTCTCGTACTAGATGTACCTATACGAGACGGTTGCTTATGTGAAATAAAAGAACTCGTTTGATGAGTAGATTGAGGTCTGCTAACTGTTGGCTTTTTTAATGGTTCACTAGATTGTTTGTGACCTTGGGCTTGTACCATATCCAAAACGTCCGAACGATCCTTTAAAAACTGTAATAAGTCGTCTAACGTTACTTTGGAGTCCTTACAAACAGAACTCTTTTTATTTTCCCACTCTTTACATGTCATCGGATCTAATTTGGTGACAACTAAATAAATAATTAATGTGTCCCAATGTTCTGTGGGTTCACCCATAATTTTTAGAGATCTTAAGTTTTTAAGTACGGAATCTATTAACTTTCTCAGCTGAATGGGAGATTCTTTTGTTATTGTTTGCAAGGAGAACAAAGATTTAACGTGATTGTTAATTAATAACCTATTATTATCGTATCTATTAGTCAACAGATCCCAAGCTACCTGGTAGTTGTCGGTACAAAATTCTAACGATTTTATCACTTGCAAAGCGCTGCCCTTTAACGAGGAACGTAAGTAATGATATTTTTGTATAGGATTTATTTCATTTGCATTATGAATTAAGGAAATAAATGTATCACGATACTCTAACCAGTTCTCAAATGAACCGTCGAAGGAGGGTAAAGAAATAGTGGGTAATTTTAAAACGTTATTTGTGTTTGACGAAACCTTTGTCGACGCAACTTCAGGTTTACTAAGACACTTTGCTATAGACATTAACGAATAATATTGTGATTCTATAGTTTCCCTAATCTGTAACTGAGCCAACAACTCCGACTCGTCATCGGTTATGTCCTCGATCTTCGATTGCACATCTAGGAATTCACTAAAAACCTGTTCAATATTATTTATGCGTAATTCTAACTCAACGATTTTTTCTGCAACTAATGAGGTTTTATCAAGGGAATTAACGTATTTTCCGAAAAGAGTGAATCTACCACGCAAATTACCTCTTCTTTTGATTAAATCGCGCAAATCTAATTCTATTCCCATTTTGGCGGCCACGTGTAAAACAGAAAGAAAAGTAGGTAGTAGGTACTTACAAGTATCACTGAGAATGAAGAATTCGCGACACTGTAATGCAAGAAAACGGTATTAATACACTTCGAAACCAATCCTTTATCCACTCGCTACCTCTTTGTCCTGGGTGGGCTTCTTCCTTTGTAATATTGCGAAGCAACTTTGCGTAGCGTTTTAGCTTTCGTCGTTGTAGGTAGGTGTTGACTGAACGATTGAAACGATCTTCTGATTCTGTATGTATAATCCGGCTCGAAGGACCAATGTTAAGGACTATTGTTTGAATGAAGAACTCCAGTCGATGGAAAAATGAGGTTTATTGGACTTTATATAAAAATAACGTGTGCTCGACCGTGGTTGTCGGCGAGTGCCGCTCCGCGCTCGCACGTCGCTCGGTGTCACATCGGGTCCCCACCCCCGCGCCGTTCTGTCGTCCGCTCCAGGCGTTAACAAGCTAGTATTTAATATTTCATGAATTACCTGAATGTTGTAGCGATTCTAAGATTCTGAACAATGTTTGAAATACTAGATTGCCGGTAACATAATAAATAACTTATATTCCTCTAAACTTTCATAAAAGTCCGTCCATAAGTTTTTGCGTGTAGGAGTAACAAGCATCCTCTCTACTACTCGTACCACAGTCTAGTAACATAGTTAGCATGCCCGTGTGGACTGTGGTGGGCGGAAGGTAAAGACGCGATAAACGGTGCGAAAAGCTCGCGTAGTTAAGCTTTGGAGAAATGTGGTGCGGCGCGCGGCGGAGCGGCGGAGCGTGCGGCAGACTCGGCGGCGGCCGGCGGAGAGCGGCGCGACGCTCGCCCGCCGCGCGCCGCTCGCCGGCAGTACGTCGCGCGCACTCGCCACGGTAACATGCGTGCCGCGCTCCCTCCCACTGACCATCACTCTCGCCACGAGTTTAGATACGTACAGGCGCGACGACAGATCAATTGGAATAACTAGCTAAGTCGACGAAAAGGTGGAATTGATTAAATTAAGGTGACAGTGATTAGTTCAGAAGCTGTAGTGTTGTGTGCAGTGCAGTGCAGTGGCAGTAGTGCGGCTGTGCGAGCGCAGCATGTGCACCGGCAGAGCGCGGGCGCTGGTGGCGCGCGGGGCCGCCGGGCGCGCGCGGTGAGGAGCGCCCGCATGGGGCGCGCGCGCTGGCTGGTAGCGGCGCTGGTGTGGCTGGCGGCGGCGGGCGCGGGCCCGGCGGGCGGCGCGTGCCCTGCGCGGGCGCCCGCCGGCTGCGCGTGCGGCGAGGGAGGCGCGCGCCTCGACTGCCGCTCGGCCGCGCTGCGCCGCCTGCCGCCGCTCCATGAAAATCTACTCTCTCTGTAAGTACATCTCTATGTGCCGCCTACTTGTTTCTAGACCAGGCTGCTGCTACAGTCCTCTGATTCACGCCACACTTACGTCTCTCCTAAACAGTGGAGGTTCCGCCCTCAGGCGGTGATGCCGCTGCTAAGAGGCCATGACGTTTGCCATGCGTAACCTGCATTCTGCAGGTTACGCATATGCAGATGAAGTGCTGAAAATTCAAGGTCTGGAGGATAGGTTTGTATTAAATCCCCCCAGGCTGTCTGTCGGTCTCCGCCACGCGTCACATGAAACTATCTCCTGTGGTATGTGTGGCAGTTCAGTAGCAAGGGTAGAACACACGTGACGCGGATGACTGACGAATGACGATGTGTGTTCGCTAAATGCGTTGATGTCTTTTACATTAGCGGTACATTTTTTATCGTAACGATATACTCGTAGCTATAGTAGCGATCGGCCACTGTGTGTGTGTATCCGACGTAGATGCAAGATTTTTTATAATTATAGGTGAGGTAAGTAGATACGTAACGCGTTATATTTTGTTATTGTATAGTATATACCCATCCATAATGATCCGGGACCAGAAGACGGCACCGGTTTTTACTTAGTATGGGCTCCTGTCTTTCATCTTTAGACTGTTATAAACTAAACCGCTTACTTACTTCACGGCTCATATAATCTTGTGGGGGTGTAATAAATAATTATAATTATATTTTATAGCGGGTTCTCGAAAATGTCCTTCTTTATTTATGTAAAGCGCCAAGATACCTAATGTCTACCATGTAACGAATGTCTACAAGTTCAATAAAACGTGAGTGCACGCGCGCGGGCAGTGCGGGCATCCACCCCGCGAGGCCGCGACCCTCCGCTCCGCGCAGCCACTCGCTCGTCGCGGAGAGCTTGGCCTCAGTAGAGGACGTCAGCTGTACTATTTGTATGTTTATCCCCCGATGCAAGCCGAGGCGTGTTTTAGTTAAGCATGTGTAGTTATCAGTAGCGAGTGTACCACGCGGGTCCGGGGCCGACCCGCGAGCCGTAGACATCTCTACGAGTGTAGTGTGGTCACTCGCTACACGTGGCTAGGGTCTAGTGGCTACTCCACATGTATGACTGAGGCAGGTATAATAAGTAACAACATTATAGTCATGGATTGTAACTACTCTGAAGTTTTTGCCGAGATTATTTTTTGTCGGAATTTACCTCTCATCAATAAGTTGAGAGCAGCTGATTCACTCGATTGGAGACGTAAGTCAAGTGTGAGGTGACTGGTGAGGAGTGAGGACATAGTCATAGTAGTTAGCGTCCGGAGTCACATGTGACGCTCCGCGGCGCGACCTGCGGGGACCGCCGCGCGGCGTGTGATTGATGACTCGCGGGACGCGGAGGGGGCGGGGGAGGGGGAGGAGGGGGGGGGGCAGGACCGCTGTCGCCAGCCATTTGGCAGCTTTTAATCAAAGCGGAAAGTTCAGCGTTTTTAACAACCGACGGAAAAAGAGGGGTGTTATAAGTTTGACCGCTATGCGTGTCTGTCTGTGGCACCGTAGCTTTGAAACGGGTGAACCGATTGGGATACGGTTTTTTTTATTTGAATGCAGGTTTTCCAGGAATGATTCTTAGATATGTTTTATCAAAATCGATGAAGCCGTTTACAAGATATGGGGGGTGAAATTGGGGATGGCCGATCAAATATTTTCATATATACCCAAGTGGGGTATCAAATAAAGGACGTTATGTGCACATTACAAAATATAAGTTATATCAAAATCAGTTCAGCCGATAACAAGATATAGGGGCTGAAAGCGGGGATGACCAATCGAACATTTTCAGATAATGATACCAAAGTGGGGTATCAAATGAAAGAACATGATGTGATCATTACAAAAACAAGCCTAGATTTTAAGTATAACAATTATAAATAAATATTAAATTAAAAAACCCTCAACGCAAAAAAGAAAAGCGATCATTTAAAAAGTCAAATATAATACCTATCATTGAGCCATCAAATCTGATCGAGTAACACCTGTGTAAGACCATGTCGCGGCGGGGTACGCCAAGACCTTCCTCTCCTATGCAATTGGCGGTTACATGCCTTGCTATTCCCGCGGCACGCCACACAACAAGAGGCGAAACAACGTGGGTTATATATAGTCTCAGTTTTTCTTTATTTTTCCGCTGAACCCATTTTTCGTTACTCTTTGTAATAGTTAAAGCTATCTGCCAGTAAAGGTCCCGTTAAAATTTGTACAGCAGTTTCGGAGATTCGCTGGAACGTTTGTTATGTATTCTGAGGTTGAGACAGACATCACCCGTAGTGTCGCTTTCTCAAGCTGCAGGAGCAATTTAGTTTCGACAAAGCCAATGACTTTCTTATTAACTAAGTAACTACAGCGATCGGTTTTAGATAAGCACGCTTCGAGGTCAATTAATGCGTGCGTTCATCGAAACTTTATCGAATCATTTTTAACGTTACAATACACAGTTCTTTGACATAAATGATATTCGATTTGTCATTAACGTGCACGTATTAAAGGATAACATACTTACATTGTATTGTGAATCCAAACGTATTTATTTGTTTATATTATAAGTCCACATCACCATGTCAGGCCAGTATGACCACTGCTGGGTATAGGCCGCTCTTTTCGTTTATAAGTGAACGCACCAATCACGTTATCGGTAAGTTCGTTAGGTTTCGATTCAAAGATTAGTAGTAACTAGGCCGCGACTTTGTCCTCGTGGTTTCGAAAAACCTGTACGTGGAAGCAGTAAGCAGATTTACCTTTTTGAATCTGTTTTGTTAACAATTTGTTCCCGTGGAACCCTGACTATTTTTGAAATTCAAAGTAGCCTAAGTTACTCTTTATAACACCAGCAAGCCGTCTCGTCGCGGAGAAGCTATAACCCGTGAATATTTTGCGTTTTTATTTTTTGCCGCAGAACCCTAGACTTTTTTGAAATTCAACGTAGCCTATAAGACCTTGTAACATCAAATCTTGTTATATGTATGGTATATTCTTACATATCATTGAGTTAAAAGCTCCGAAAAACAGACTCCAATTATATTTATGTGTATTGATGATTATGTATTATTATTTTAGACATTCAAACGTAATCGATCATGCACGTAAACGTAAATGTGTCTTTAACGAAGTTCAACGCTTGACGATTAGAAATGGAATAGAATGATAAATGTATGGGAATGACACATGTCATCGATAACAGTCGAATCATGATGTCATCCCCAAACATTTATCATTCTATTCTATTTCTATTTGTTTTTGCCACTTGTCTAAGGGGTCTGATCGCTTCCCTCGTAGCAGGCGTATCCTTGGGGCTTTATCTTACCACACACTTCTATCTTCCCCCCTTACCATGAACTCTTAAAGCAAGACATTTTCCAATGTGGAAGCGAGACGCGCATCGTGCCGTCACGTGCAATATAATGCGGCGTCTCTTCCACAACGTAAACTGCTGCTTTAAAGAGTTCGTGGTAATGGGACTGAACTGTGTAGTGAAGTTATAACGGTAGGATCGAAAATGCAAAGTTATATAATTTGAAGGCCTCGGTGTTCCAATAAAGACAATGATCTCGCCGTAGTGTTTGTTGCTAGCGGGAGCATGGGCAGGCAGCAGGATCACGTACGGTCGCCGGCGAGGGCTCAGGGCGCGCGGCGGCAGTACACGGCTCGCAGTAAATCATCCGCGACCTGCTTACCGCGTGACGTCACGCCGCGCGCTGCACGCTCCGCTCGTTAATAATATCAGCTTTATGTTACGATTCAATTACGGCCCCAATAAATCACGTTTATCTGGCGCGCGGCGGGTGATGCAGATCCCTCATTTTCATAAATCCTAATGATGTTACCATTTCTGTAAGTTTAGGAACCTAACCGTTATTGTAGGTACTTAATTGAATACTGCTATGATTCATCGTCAGAGACGAAGACGGAGACTGTTCACGTTCAGTGCTTACTTGTTATATTCTTCTCTTCGTAACGTTATGTGCTAGTTGGCAGTGTTGGCACATAGATACAGGTCCTGGTACAGAGCTAGAGATCGCTCAGAGGTATCGCACCTATACTAGCTGGCCCGGAGAACTTCGTACCACCTTGTCACCGTTTAAACCTTCCCTGGACTTCCACATATATGTATTACAAAACCAAAATTAGCCAAATCGGTCCAGCCGTTCAAAAGTTATAGCGTGACAAACGGAACCGGAATCATTTTTATATACATATATAGATTAATATAGGTAACCAGATTGATGACCTATCTGCCCTACCTGAGTAGTCGTTAGCACAACAAACATGTATCATGTAACAATAACAATAAAAGCTCCAGCGGTCTGTGCGGGCCGTGCGGGGTGTGCGGGGCGTGCGGGGCCGGGGGCCGCTCGCGGAACTATTCAACACTATTTATATACTGGAATCGAGGACGACGCCAATTAGTTGCAGGGCCCTCGCGGTTCCTGCGTCCCCCCCCCCCAGTTGACGCGACCACCACACGGCGGAGCGGAGGGGGGAGGGGGAGGAATGCATCTTGCACTGATATAGAACGAGTGCGGGCCACGCGAGCAGCTTATCGTGCTATCGATGTTTCCATGAAGACACGAAGCACCCAGTCATACCCAACCACACACACACACACACACACACACACACACACACACACCCGCGCAAGCCGCGCTCCAGCAGGGCTCTTCGTACTCGCGCCATGTGCCTGCATGTTACTGAACAACGCAAAGTTTAACTATATTCGCTCATAACGACCACGACAAAAAATGTGACCGTCCTTGTCTGTATTCCTGACATCGTCCTCCTGACAATATTTCACGATGATCGGTTGCAAAAAAACTTACTTTCGCATTTATTACAATAATTATTATAGTACATAACAGCCCCTTAATTAAAGTAAAGCGTGCCTGACATCTGACGTGCAACACTAATTGATGCGAAATGTACTGGAATACTTGGCGGCTTGGCGTACATATTGTGTTTATGTCGGCTGTGTTGTGTACTAATACTAACAGACAACTAATGCTGAACAGTGTCGGGCGTCCGTCGGCGCGTGACTGACAGACAACGCGCCGTCTTAACTACATGAAAAATAAAACATACAATCGAGAACGCATGCAGAAAGGAACGCTCTAAAGAAACTCAAATGAACTCTTCATACTTTAGGTGAAATAACAAGTTGAAAATACATACTAAGTAGGTATAAATAAAGTTCAAAGGGACAAAACTGGCTGGGACTGAAGACAGGGGCGACTGCGTTGTTGACATCTGTGGTATCTCGGTGCTCGCTTGACATTTGTGATGACCTTGCACTATTTACTGAAAACTTTGAAGATTATTAGAAGATGGTTTATATATATATATATTATTTTTGTACACTCTCACTTACAATAATCAATACAAGTTTTCAACCTAATGCGACAAAGTAGTTACATAATATATACGACGCGTCTATAAAGGTAAGGTAGAACTTGGATACGATGATTATAGCACACATCTGCAGCTACCCGAATCCTCCATTCAAAAATGGAAATAAGAGTCTCTAGAATAAAGATGGTAGACGATGTGTGTCTGGGCCATATACTTATATTACCTTTGACGAAAAATAGTCAACAAACTGAGATATCGAGTAGGATAAAGCGTCCGGCTTTAGCTTACCAGCTAAATCCCGTCCGAGTATCAACCACCACTGTGTCCTGCCTGACAACATCAACAGTTTTCGACGTTGGGAAACGAGTTTTGGAAATCAAGTTATGGTTCATTTGAAGGAAGGATACCTGGCAAGACGTATTCATGACATTGACAGGTGGAGTAAGACTGTTAATGATTGCGTCAAGGACAACAATGTATCATTTGAAACTGGAAACTACTAATTTATGTCAAAAGCCAGGAAGCTCAGAGTCCTCTCGAGCTCACATTACTCGGAGGAGGGAGTTTATTTGTTTCTTTGGCCGGGTAGCACTAACAAAACCGGCTCCCCCCCACCCCGTACCGCTGCATGTGGAGTTGTGCAGCACAACAACAGCTGTTGCTGTACGCTCGCCACTTCATGATTGTTCACGGTCGGCAGCACTCCGCGCGCTGCATGTAGGCTGGATCGATACAGTCGGAATACAAACAAGTGGTGCTAATGCTAATGGAGTGCGTACATCTGGCCCGCGGAGTGGGGGCCGCCGTGCCCGGCCGCGGCGGACCGCCATCCAGTCCGCCACACTGGATGATATGACAACACAAATATTGTAGGATAAAATTATCTTTGGAAAGAGGCAACCACGTGACAACATCGTTACCGACATGGAGCGAGTTGCTACTAAAGGCACACTTAGGGTTTTGGATATCTATACTAATTTTAAGAAGAGGTAACATTAGTTCGTTTAATTGTATATAGGGGTAGCCTCCATACAGAGAAGGAACACGCACCCACGATCACAAGACCGCTGGCTGCTGGTCGGTTATTACAGAGCATCAAACCCAGGCTGCCGCCGGGGGGTGTCAGCGAGCCGTGGTCGTGCCGCGGAGTTCACTGATGCCGCGGAGCCGGTGACGCAAGCGCACGAGGCCGCCGCGCGCCGCTCTCACATGTGCTTACCAACTATGAATGAACTACCGCCCGCGTCGGCGCTTTGGAATCTTTTGTTGAGCTTGGTGTACAATAATCCATACTATAATATTATAAATGTGAAAGTAACTCGTGTCTGTCTGTCTGTTACACCTTCACGATTAACCGCTGGACGGATTTTGATAAAATTGGTATGAAGAAAGTTTATGACCCAAGAAAGGACATAGGCTACTTTTTACACGACTGCCCAAAAGAAGGAGTGTAATGTTTTCATCTTTGGTGAACCGGCATTATGCTGATCTGGCTCTTTTTTTCCGACTGCGCCAGAATGAGGCTTATGTTTTTCAAGTGCATGTATATTTCTTTGGCACGCTCTGTAGCCTAAACGGCTTGATGGATTTAAGCTTGAGAGGTGTCACTAGATCAAGACAAAATCACACTGGATAGATGTCAAGAGAACGAATGCGGACTTAACTTAGTTCAGATGCGTTTATCATGCTGTTAGAAACTAGCCCCTAAGGCAAGGGCGTAATGTAGAAGAAGAAGAAAAGTATATATTTGAACACAAACTTAGTCTGCAATACAAAATTTAAAAATACAAGTTGCATGGGTATGGGGTTACAAAAGAATAGTAGTTTATAAAACTGTTGCATAATGGGGGGTATTAAACACGAGTGTGTGTTACAAACCGAGCGGAGCGAGCTTTGTAATAGTATCACATGAGTGTTTAATACCTAATTATGTGCAGTTTTATACAACTTTTTATCTACTTTCATACATTGAGATTGAATCTACTAAATAAAAGACTAAATTCAGACAAAACGTAAAAATGGCGCCAAAAACCCAGCTCTTCACCGCGCTTTAGCGCAACCACAGATAAGTAAAATTTACACAACAAAACTTCACGCTCCCGGCATATGTAACGAGTTCGATTAAAAAAAGTTATGCATTCTCCTTCGTGACTTAACTTCTTGGTTAACCTGTATCGTAATGGATTTTTATTTACTTTATAACATTATTTTGTTTGAGAAATAGTGTTATAATGAATTATTTTTTTCTATTTCGGTATTGTGTTTATAAAGTATGTCAATATAAACTCGTTCAAAATTTTATAATTAGAATTTTACGACATGAAAGTAGACAAATAATTAATGAGAATCATAAGTAAAAATGTGTGTCTCTCAGCTGTGTCCAATATAAGAGAGCACACTGAGCCACTTCACAATCGTGAATGAAGTCTGTTGGGTTTACCTCCTCGATGACGATATCCCATCGGTGTCTATAACACACTCCAAATCCAATTTTCTACTGCGTTTATTAAACAGGTAGTAGTTACAGTTTTGTATAGTTTATGATTGTTATTGTTCAGTAACTTGAGTCGCACTTTACGTAATGTTATTTGGTTGTTATAACATTCATTAGTGTGTGGCGAATGTTCTGTTATCACTGAATATGCATGAAGTAAGTTTATCAAAAAGCTGTATAAGCATTATTGGCTCGTACAAGGACTTAGCTTCAACAGAGAGTGATAAGACGTCGTCCGCACTTATATTTGATTCTAAGCTATCATTCAAATGATCAGAAGTACTGAGTCGTCTACTTCAGATAATACTGCAAATCTTCTACGATTCGATTGCTGAAACAAATCTGCAATCTGAATCGGTACTTTCTAAATCGACGACGATTGGCGCAGTGGCTAAGCGATTGGACTGCTGCGCTAGGGTTTGTGGGTTCGATTCCCACAAGGGACAAAAACACGGGATCCACAGATGTTTGTCCCGAGTCTGGGTGTTTGTGTATGTGATATTTCATGTTTGTGAAACGCACCCACGATACAGGAGAAATTCCTAGTGTGGGGCGATAAAAAAAAAAAAAGAAACAAAAAAAAATTCGTGAATTTCAATTAAATTTAGCCAATCAGAGTACTTGTGTGTTTGATTCACTTATATACCTACATAATTATCTATCAACACATTAAGTACATACGTTTGAAATCTTAAATCCTAAATGTCTATAAAATATAATTATTTTCGTAATGCAGTGGTTCTAGGATCGTAGACGTGTTTATACATTATGTATTTTGAAACTATTTCTATTCATAGTCGACCAAACCGCAAATAAAGGCAACTTTAATAACGTACATTTATCATTTCATCAAATAACCTGAGAATAAAACCAAATTTATTAGACACAAGTTTCGTAGACTATGCTACGAGCGGGCCTACGGCGTCGTAGCGGGTGTATGGTACCCGGAGGAGCAAACGTAAGCACATGGAACTTTATTTTTGTAAATATACATTTTGATGATTCTTTTAAAGTAAGTGGGAGTGTACATTTTTGCAAGTCTACGTAAAGTTAAGTTTAGTGTAAAAATTAATATATAATAAATAATATAATTATAAAAATAGTGTATTCATGGAAACTGTGGTGTAGCACGTAAAAATAAACACCTGTACAATTGTACATGTTAAGAATACATCTAAATACTTAAACATCCATGTAACAATGCGACTTGTGAGTGGTGTTTGTGACATACATTTCTAAGAACGCAAAACAAAACAATTCTAAGACATATCAGCTGCCAAGCAGTTGAGGATGCATCACTATAAACTGATGAAAGACACCGACAGGTGTCGGACCACTGATTCCCGGCCGGTGCTCGGCCGGTGCCCGGTGGCGGGACGGCGGGACCGCTGTGCGCCGCCGACATTTACATTCTCGGGACATCCATTAGCCCATTACGCTGCATACCTCGTCGTCACCTCGTATTTAGAGGTGAGTGACGTCACCACTCACCAGCGCACGCGGCCGTGGCAGCGGCATAGCTCGCCTGTTACTCACCACCACATGTTATAATATCTTAATTAATAATGACATTCTCTTTCTGCTTTCAAAATATTAACTTCAAAACTCCCTTTATCTCTACGAAATGCTTTGCCATAAAAAGTGTGTGTTCATGTGTGTCAAAGTGTATAATAAAATACCCCCGTGTTTACTACATTTTTTGAAGGAGATGTTTCAGTTTTGTATGGGACTCCGGCCATAACATGTACCTTTTGGCGAAGTTGGG
This sequence comes from Abrostola tripartita, assembly GCA_905340225.1. Taxonomy (NCBI): domain Eukaryota; kingdom Metazoa; phylum Arthropoda; class Insecta; order Lepidoptera; family Noctuidae; genus Abrostola; species Abrostola tripartita. The sequence continues at coordinate 12,011,530 of HG996504.1, read as the reverse complement.
AAACTAACCGCTGAATAGAGTAAAGTAACATTTTTTTCATAACATCTAATGTTTTTTGTGCAAATAATAAATGTAAAAAATGTTTGACGTTTGTCAAGAGTTATGAATGGTTGAAGAGATGACATTTACATGATTTACATAACCTAGAAATATTTGATATTCATCAGAACTTAGTTCAGTTCAGAAGTACACTTCAGGAAAGTAGATTATATAATATTATTATAATTTTTCTAACGATGAAATCGTTACACTTGCTTATATTTAATCAAAAATATGTATAAGAGAATTTAACAATTGTTATTAGTAAAAGAACACATACCTTTTATATTTGTCGTCTACGTGATATTGAGTTTTGATGTGACATGATTTCAGAACGAAAGTAGGCTATGCAAAATATGAGACGCCATGTTGAATAATATGTCAATTATTGAAAAACTTTTGCTTTTTACTGCACGTATTGCACAACTAATCAGGCCTAAATTCACGAGAGCATATTTTTCCTCAATTCGAGGTATTTTTTCTTCTTTTTCGATAAATGTACAAGAGATGGCCGACAATGAAACATCTTCTGTAATAATTAAATAAATAAGGTTATTATTGTTAAAGTTTTCCAGTTTATATTTTTAAACACCATCTCCAACACCGCAGATAATAATTTGGGTGAGAGCGGATCGCCTTGACGAACTCCTTCCCTCATAGGGCACTCTGGGCCCTCCTTTTCTAACTTTATCTTCGCGGTGTTCTTCGAGTAGACGCTGTCCAGTATTTCCACATATTATCTATTTACTCCTTGTTGCTGTAGAGCCTTCCTGATCGAGCTATGGTTCAGCAAATTAAAAGCTTTTGGTGTAGTCAATAAAGCATAGTCATACCATACTCTCTATATTTTTCTATGACCTGTGTTACAACATGTATATGATCTGTTGTTGAGAAGTGTTTGCGGAAACCTGCTTGTTCTTGTGGTTGACTGTCATCTAATGTCCTTGATATTCTATTTAGTATGATTTTCGAGAAAACTTTGTAGATATCTGTCATCATACTAATTGGCCTGTAGTTCGTTAAGTTGCTTCTGTCACGTTTTTTGTGTAACAGTGTTATAGTAGATTGTGACCAATGTTGTGGAGTGTTCTTGCTTCTTAAAATGCTATTAATCATTGTTTCTAGATGTCGTTGGCTCGGCTTGGAAAGGCTCGGAAAATGCTTTGAGGAACTCATTAGGCACTAGGTCTAGTCCAGGAGTTTTATCATTTTTTTGTGTCTGTATTGCGAAATCAGTCTTCAGTATTTCGGGTATTTTATAGTTGGTATCGTAATTTATGTTTTCTTTCCCATGCTCACCTTTTCTAACGGGTTCTTGAGATGAGTATAAATTCTAGTAAAAATTTTAGGTTCCTTGTATTATATCCCTATGATTTGATGTAGTTTTGCCATCTTTATCTAATATTCCCGTGGCCCATTTCGACGTATGGCCTTTTTTATGGCTCCTGATTGTTGTATTGTTCTTCTAAAATAGCATACTTGTGTTTTTTTATTTTTTGAAATTTGTTTATTTTTATTTCGCAACTGGAATCTGTTTCAAGAGACAACTTATTTCTTCTTCTAATTTGTTGTACTTGGTTTGGAAGTCCGAAAACGATTTAAATACACTCATTAGTTTGTTTTCTATATGTGCTCCACATACTCTAGTAAGTACTGGTGTAAAAATAAACGGAGAGAGTTTAACACACCTAAGATTTGCTGATGATGTTGTATTGTTTGCTAAAGAACCGGAGCAGTAAGAGTCAATGATACAGGATATCTCGAGGGAGAGTAAAGCAGTGGGTTTGTCACTAAACACATCTAAAACTAAAATCCTCACAAATAGTACAGAAATACCTATGAATAGAGGGTCAAACTATAGAATATGTTAACGCATGCATATACCTAGGTCAATCATTATCATATATGGGCCAGACAGAAGAGGAAATAAACAGACGCATTGCAATCTCTTGGAAAAAGTATTGGAAGGAAATATTGAAGGATACAAGTATAAATATAAAAAGAAAACACTATGAGGTTGCTGTTCTCCCTTGTCTTACCTACGGATGTCAAACATGGGCTCTTCGGAAACAAGATGAATACGAATTAAAAGTACTTAAAAGATAAGGAAAATACAAAATTAAGAGACGTAATAGAATAAGAAACTTGAAGTGGAAATGGGCCGGACATGTTTGCATTTTGTTTGGACAAGAGTCGGTGGACAAAAATAATATTAGAGCGGATACCGCGGGACAGAAAAAGGTTAAAAGGCAAACCACGAAGACGCTGGGATGACATCTTTAGACAATGATGTGGACCCGACTAGATGAGGCTAGCTAGTAACAGGGAACAATGAAAGGAACTAGGGGAGGCCTACGCCGGAGAGGCGACTTCCATGAACAGGCAACTATAGTAAAACCAACCATTATTTTTGTAGTTACTTAGGGTAGAATAAAGGCTTTTTTAACCCCCGACGGAAAAAGAGGGGTGTTATAAGTTTGACCGCTATGTGTGTCTGTCTGTCTGTCTGTGGCACCGTAGCTCTAAAACGAGTGAACCGATTTGGATGCGGTTTTTTTTATTTGAAAGTAAATTTTCCAGTGATGGTTCTTAGATATGTTTTATCAAAATCGCTTCAGCCATTTACAAGATATGGGGGATGAAAGTGGGGATGACCAATAGAATATTTTCATATATATCCAAGTAGAATATCAAATGAAAGGACATAATGTGTACATTACAAAAAATTAAGTTATATCAAAATCGGTTCAGCCATATACAAGATATAGGGGGTAAGAGTAAGCATTAACAACCGAATATTTTCAAATATACCCAAGTGGGATATCAAATAAAAGGGCATGATGTGTATATTACAAAAAGAAGAATAAATTTTAAGTTTAAAAATTTAAAAATTAAATTAATTAAGAATTTAAAAACCGCTACGTGTTTAGAACAATAACTTACCAATTTAACACCCAGATTTTCAACAAAAATTTGTTGAAAATTTGTTGATAACTTAATAGATAGTACTCAAACTGAGGGTCTGACTTACTTAAGCGGTACCCCGCCGCGACATTGTCTTAAATAGGTGTTACTCGGATCGGATTTGATGGCTCAATGATAGGTGTTATTTTGGACTTTTTAAATGACCGCATTTCTTTTTCGCGTTGGGGGTTTGTAATTTTTATTAAATAATCGCTTTTCTTTTTTGCGTTGGGGGCTTATTTAATTTATTATTTTAATTTTTTTATTATTAAGACATATTACTTAACTCTAACATAACATCACGCCTGTATTCCCCGAAGGTGTAGGCAGAAGTGAACATATAGTACACCCACATTTCGCCATTTATGTTGTAAGTCCCAATGTAATAGGGGGCGAGACTTAACTCTAGCCTTTGTATAAAAAATATTGTATATCCAAAATGAGCTGACGATGTGACACTTTTATACCTGAACAACTGAATATTTTAACTTTACAGTGAGGGCACCAAATAAATCAACATCATCAATCACATAAATAAAATTGGAGTGTCTGTTTGTAGTAACATCAAAATAACAGTCTGTCTGTCTGTTTGTTCCGGCTAATCTCCGAAACAGCTGGATCGATTCTGACGGGACTTTAACTGGCAAATAGCTGATGGTCCGGAGTCTAATATAAGCTACTTTGAATTTCGAAAATATTTAAGGTACCGCGGGATAATTAGAAAACGTGCAAAATTCGCGAGATACAGCTACTCCGCGACATCTTGCCGTATTTTGACGGGACTTTCGCTGGCAGATAGCTAATATTATAAGGTCTAATTATGGCTACTTTTGATTTTAAAATATTTAGTGCTCCGCGAGAAAAAAATAAAAGCTCATAAAATTGTTAACAAAATCAGATTTAATTATGTAAATCTTCTTACTGCTGCTACGTGCAGGTTTTTTAATCGAAATCCGCGGGGACGAAGTCCGGCCATAAGCTAGTAAAATATAATAATCACAATGACAACAACACTAGCGGTTCGAGTTAAGATTTAAACATAATAGAATAGTAGCCCCCGGTCCCCGGCCTCCCCACCTCCAGAGAGTGCACTGTGCAGTGTGCAGTGTGCCACTCGCACGCAGGGCTGGCACAGGGCCAGCCCGGACTCCCGGAGGACTCCGGCTGCACGCGGCGCGGGCGACGTGCGGCGGTCAGAGGTGGTTGTGGGGACCGGGCAGGGAGTGGGCCGCGTCGGTTTGTAAATATCCATCAAGGATAACGAGCGCGGTTATTTATCGCGTTAACGCCGGCGGCGATATTGCCTCATCAACATGACGCGGGGTTAGCGAGGGCGAATGAATTAATGAAGTGGTTGGTAGGCGCGTAGTACCGCCACCGCGGCCGATGCCCCGGCGCGCGCCCCCTGCGCCCTGCACCGGGACCCTAACCCCCCCCCCCTCACCCGCCCGCACTGTGCACGCACACTATCGACTCGTCGCTGTGCTGGCCGTCTGTCTGTCGCAGCGCTGCGTCAGCACTCATCTGCAGTTTCTTAGTCTGGCAGACATACTCAGTCATATTGCACACTCGTCTATCGGTACATTTTACATTAATGGTTACGACCATGCTACTAACATGGCCGCGGCATTGAACGATTGACTCAATATACGGTGAGGCGGTTTAAGCTATATATATGTATAGATAGTAAATATCAATCAAGGGGCTAAATAATTTGTCATGGATATTTTGGCTTAGCGACCCGCGTTTTTTATTAGACTCATGTTAATACGTTGACACTGACAGAACTTAGATAATTTATAATTGACCTAAGTACCTACAGCTTCAGGGCGCGTGAATGAGTGTCGTGCGGGGTGTGGGACGCGCGGCGGCGGGGGGGGGGGGAGCTGTCGTGTTGACGACCGCGGGCGATGATGGATGGCGCCAATAACGAGCGGCGCGAAGGTCGTTATCGGTACCCGCGGCTCCGCTCCGGCAGTCCCGGTGCTCCCACCGATTTGCACGGCTTCCCCCCTTACTCACCCAGAAAACAAATCATAAAATTAGCTGCTTGTCAAGCTTCTGTCTGCAAACAGTCGGACATTCGTCAGCCTCCGTGCTGCACTCTGTTGCAGGACATAACGGTACGACATGACACCGACACGACCGATGTATGTCCTATGTAGTTGTATGTGTACGAGTATGAAGTTATGGAGTGTGTCCTTGTTGCAGCGACGTGTCCAACAACAACATCAGCACGCTGGCGCGCGACGCGCTGCACCCGGCGGCTGGGCTGCGCGAGCTGTGAGTGTCACTCTCATATAGTATTTCTCTTCTCAATAGTATCTTTTCCTTTAACATCGTTTTATTTTAAGTTCCCTTTCTAATTTAATTGTTTAATTTGATAAAGTATAAGTAATATTGCTATTAATAATAAATTCATTAACACGCATAATCAAGTCGAGAATCGAGAAGAATTAAATGTATTACGGGTACAAAGGTTTTATCTAGCAACATTCCATTGCTGTCAAGGTCACGCACACATTCAAAAAATGCTTCACTTCAATGTTCAATGAGGTTTCGTCTATAACAGTCTAAGTTCTCTGTATATTTCTACTGCTTCTTTGAGGAACACCGCACTATTGGCAATGCAAACGGAACGCTTGTCTGTGAGCGGCTCCGAACAACATGTTTGAAGGTCGCTGGTTCAAGTCCGGCTCGAAGAACCAACCGTAACATTTCGACGGGTCTGCAAGTACACATTTTGAACTCTCATCTCACTATACTAATAACAATCATGAAACAATGCATGCATGCAATCTTAGAACGAGTTGATAAAAAAGCTTTGATCCAAAATAAATAAGAGAGTAACCCGAGTGGTGTGGTGTGCGGCAGCAACCTGTCGTCCAACCGGCTGGAGTCGGTGTCGGAGGGCGCGCTGGGCGGCGCGGCGCTGGCGCGGCTGTGGCTGGACCGGTGCGCGCTGCGCCGCCTGCCCGCGCATGCGCTGCGGGACCTGCACCACCTGCACTTCCTGTGAGTACCAGCCTACCAGCCGGCCCGTGCCCGGCTGGCCAATCCTTCCAACTGTTCAACGTTCCTGTTGTGTTATCAACAATCTATCAGTTAATCTATTTAATTATCTATCAAGTAAACAAAATAATAATAATTTTAATAATCCTTGGACTTTATAAGGTCACAGTAGCTAACTATCATTATTATTAATCGAGATTAACTTATTTCCGGAATGTTTACTATAAATATAAATATAAGTAACACTAAACAAAGCGTGCTCAGGAAGGTGATCTTCAGCTGGCTCTCCGGCATATAGTTAACGCACGTACGTTGTAAGTTGTAACACTTGTGCCCACTGCCTGGCTCGCTGACATGGAGCCCTGAGGTGATGTCACTGCTGCCAGTGGACCCTGGTGGCCCGCGGCGCGGCGCGGCGGCGGTCTCTAGGCCAATTCTTGTAACTTAAGACATTCTCGGGATAGCGAAGTGCTTTCGATAAAATCATCGATTTTGGTATTGACTATCATTGGTTTTTATAGAAAGCACATCGCTATTGCACTGCCCGAGAACGTCTTAAGTTACGAGAGTTGACCTACTATCCCAATACACGCCAAACGGCGATCGATTCTGTTTACTGGTGTCGTGGCCGGATGTTGAAGAGCTTTGCAACTCAGCAAAAAGTGTCGGCAAACAAACAAGGCGGCAGTAGGTGAGTGGGGGGCGGCGGGCGGTGAGAGGGTGGGGGGGGTGACACGTGCCTTATGTTAGTTCACAATAGGAGCATGAATGAAGGCCCGCCGCAGCTCCCGGCCACTCCCGGCGGTGGCGGATGATACTGGTGCTGGCGGAATGTTAGGTCATTTACTTTATTGGAATTTAAACCGTTCTGGAGAACCGAACCGCAAACGCGCGGCGCGGCGTGAGAGCGTTGGCTTGCCCCAGTGGCCAGCCAATAGATATTACCATTGTTGCGTGCTATAGGTACTATACCCAGCTTGTACGCCGCCTTCCAAGGAGCGCGTAATGATCTGAGCTAAAGGGAAGCAACGTGGCCGTGACCGTACTCAATACTCAACTCTTTATTGCATTTCATATGTGTTGAATAGATGGTATAGCATAATAAAAGATCAATTTGGACCCTGTCGGGCACAGCAAAATAACAGAGTACGTAACCTGGTCGGCCGCCGAGCTCTTAAAGAATAGAGGGCAAAGCAACTGATGACCGGATTGCATCTGACACAGTGTAGTTACCATGGGTGACGCGCAGCGCTGCACGCTGGCGCGATACCAAACCACCTGCCAATAACGAGCGCATTCCATACGACATTCTATGCAAATTGTCATGAACGCTACATAGTTACAACCTCAGACAAGTTGTAGATAAGATGAAAATATTACATAAAACAGACCTCCATCCTCTTCCTGGTCGTAGAGCTGGGAAGAGATAGCATGTTTTGTGTGTGTGCGTGTGTCCAGGGGCCAGGCTCGGTGTGCGGTGCGAGCGAGTCATTCGAGGACTTGAACATCTATGAACTATTCCATCTATGAATTATTTACAGTCACGCGCACTATTAGAGACCCCAACTACTACTACCAAAATAAAACAATACTAAGATCAGGGCTTGTTGGCTCCTGCAGTCCGTGTCACAGATAAAGGTGAATATGGAAATGGAACATAAATCGATACGTACGAGAATAGTGGAGGCCGTGCGGCGTCGCAGGCGGCCGCGGTTCGAGGCGCGGGTAATGTCATGCAATGTAAGATAACTACTTATTACATGATTAATATGGCGGGCAGGAGGCGGCGGCGTGCGAACTGTGCACGACAAACTTTCACACGCCACTTGCGCGGGTTTTGCAAGCGTGACACTGCGCAGACACGCCGCACTCCAGGCGCCAGCGTCACGAGCATGTATCAATATGTTAGTTTTACATCACCGCCTCCGGTCAAGTGCGCGATTCGCGAATCTGTCCGTAAACACGGCCAGAGCGCGCCGCGCGCCGCGGGCCACGCACACTCAATAGTAATGAGCGCGCGCCGCCACGGCGCAGGTGATGTACAGAAGGTGCACGCCGACAGTGTCGCTCAACTGAGCCATCGTGTCACTGCTCGCACCCATCGAATTTCAAGTTCCCTTTTTTCGATGGGTGCGAGCAGTGTCACGATGGCCCAGTTGATTAGAGCACCGCCATGGTACGGCGAAGGTCGCAGGTACAAGTACTGCTCGAGTCCATAATTTTTCAAAATTTCCTTAATCAATTTTAGCTAAAATGACACCAAAAGTCATGTCAGTCACCAAATGGTTGTGGATTCTGGTGGCTGCTGTGCTTTTTTGGCTTCCAAGAGACTTACTACGACAAAATGAGGAAATTACTATTGTAAGAAAAAACGGAAACACCGTCTAATAAGGACTAAACGTTTAACAGATTATAACAATCTTTTACTTTAACATCGTTTTACTTGAAGTGCCCTTTCTAATTCAATTGTTTAATTTGATAAAGTATAAGTAAGATATCAATAATAAATTCATTAACACGCAAAATCAAGTCGAGAATCGAGAAGAATTAAATGTAAGTATTACCAGTAAAAAGGTTTTATCTGGCAACATTCCATCGCTGTCAAGGTCACGCACACATATTCAAATCATGCTTAACTTCAATGTTCAATGAGGTTTTGTCTATAATAGTCTAAGTCGACTGCAGCACTATAGTTATAGATTGAAGACTGGTCTAAGAGACTTCAAGCGTTCTCTTAGATCAACCAGTGCTTGCAGTGCTAGTGTTTATTTATTAGGTACTGCATGCCGGTGCTTTGTAGTGAGTGGAGCGTCTGCAGGTCGCCTGCGCAGGCGCACGCTGCACGCCGCGCACGTCGCGCTCGCCGCCTGCTTCAATGACGCCCGCTTCGCGGTGACCTACAACGCGCATGCTACATGTTAATGTTACCGTATTTGAGTCTACGTTAAGGTACTTACGAGACAAGGAACGCCCACAGAGCGGCTCCCTCGACCCTCGACACTGGTCCCGGGGCGCTGCGGGAGAGAGTGACCATCGACATCAGCCGGGGACCTCTCGCGATGAATATCTATAAGTGGAGTGTTATTAATGACAATTATGACTTACCTACATTACATTACATAAGACCTTGTGCCGCGGGCCGCAGGACGAGGTCACTGCGCTTATCAAATTAAACTATCTCTAGAGTATCTGGGAACTTCCGCGCATGGTAAATAAATAACTGAAAGATGACGTCATCATGTCCGCGAGTATTTGCAAGATAACCGGCACTGATGTTGTAACCTGTGACCTGTGAGTATGTCAGTCGTCACCTAGATATACGACCCGCGACGGTCGGCGCAGCGTGCGGCGGCGGGCGGGCTCACTCGCCTCTTACTTAATACTTGTAACCGTTCGGATCGATCGGTGCTCAGAGCATCTGCTAGAGCCGTGAGTGTTGTGTGTCCACACAAGTAGCTATCGATCAGAGCCGCGGGCCCTGAGAGCTAATGTGATAAGAATGAGATGCGACGCTGAAGGCTGAGCGGCCGGAGCGAGTGAGGCGCGCGGCGTGAGGCGCGAGGCTCGCCCGGAGCAGGAAGGTCGCTTCCGCCGACCTTGTGCTATTTACATAAACACGAGCTACCTGCGCTGCCTCTAGCGCCTCACGTCACTACGGCCGCGTCCTTGCTTCGACACAAACACTTGAATGAACACATTACCTACGAGCTACGTGTACGACCGCGGTGCTTGAGGGCTGCGTACTTCATAATACTTCTATCTCCAAGGCCAACCTTTGACCAAACAGCATCTATTCGCTATACTTAATGGCAATTTGTTGTGTATATAGGTATATAATAGTCCCAATGGTAAACTGATTTCGTAGACTAGAACTTCCGAGAGATAATCTACAAACCTTGACCTGCACTGTAGACGTAACATGTGGATGTGGCGCAGGTCGGCGGAAGACAACTTCATCCCGGAGCTGGAGGGCGGCGCGCTGTGGGGCTGTCGCGCGCTGCGCACGCTGCGCCTGGCGCGCAACCTGCTGCGCGCGCTGCCCACGCACGCGCTTGCGCCACTGCACCACCTGCAGACACTGTACGTACGTATATACATTAAAGCACACACACATAAAGTATCGGGGCCGGTCGTCGTATCTACTACACGTAGTTTAAACTAAATAATAATGTGATCTTACCTCCTAAAGGCGTGTGGCCATTGTTTTTTTTACTATTGTGTCTGCAAACGTAACAGGTTAAAGGGTAGGTAGATAGATAGAATAGATAGAGAGAGAATAAACACAATCTGTGGGCTCACTCTCCAATTTAATTCCGACCAAATTGCATTGGAATTGTTAAGTTTCGTACTCTTAAACTTAACACTGGCGCCAAATTGTTTCAATATTAAAGAGGAACTAATTGAAATCAAACGGATTGACAGCATTTTTTTGCAAACAGTTGGCAAACTGAATCATGAAAAAAAGAAAAAGACGTGTGTGACTCTGACTTGAGTAACGTGTGTTGTTCTTGTTTCCAAATGGCGATGCTAAAAAAGCAAGTACCAGCCCGCGCGCCTTATCTGACGCTCTATCACAAGTCGAGTTAAGATGAGTCTGGCACCTCGAGAGTTATCAATATAGGTACTATTGTGTGAGTGGAGTTGTTTGGTAACCGACGCGTCAACCGCAGGACACGGCCAGTGGGCCATGTGTGTGGCGAACACGTCACATGACCCGGTGGCCGGACGGCGACCTCCTGACGGCGGTCACGGAGCTCCCTCACAGGAGGCTCAGCAGCACAACAGGAGGCAGCGTGAAGTCCTCACCCACCGCTCGCCACGTCCTCCTCAAGCCCCAGCACTCCCGCCGGCCACTTACCCGTCCCAACCACCTCACACGTTACCACAGCACTACACTTAGTTTAACAAAGACAAACATTCTCCACAGTCACCACCCATTATAGTGTTCAATGATAAACGAAATGTTTTATAATAAAACAAATGTCTACTACTACGACTAGTGTTTTGTGTTTAGACCAAATTTGCAACTGCACAACAATTAAATTATAGAATAAGACATAAGTTATATGTTCTCAATAACTTAGGTTATTAATTGCCCGGGACCCCGGGGCCGGAATGGCGCGTGTTGGCCCTGCCTGGGGCCAGCGAGGTTCAGCTGGAGATTGCTTGACTTGTCAGTCCATTTCCTATGACTTTGTTAGTGTGTGTACTACTGTGACTAACGGCGCTCGTGTGTTGTGCAGCAACCTGGCCGGCAACCTGATCAGCGAGCTGAGCGATACGGCGCTGCCGCCGCTGGGCGCGCTGCACACGCTGTGAGTATCGCATACACGCATTACAAACCAGCCTTACTGTCTGCACGTGTGCACGTGGGATATGAACACAACTTTTAACAGGTATCCTACTGTAAGGGCTTAATAACTATTTTATTGACTCTTATTATACGTTTGAAGGCAGCCTTATATTTTTATAATTGAACAAAGTTCCGCCCGCGACTTTTAGTTCACTTTGAAAATCTTTTCTTAATTGAAAACAAGTGTTCATGCATATCTTTAACGTCCCACGTCTCGAGTGGTATGGTCGTCATGATGTGGGTACTAAACTGATTCATGCATGTGATTCAGAAGAATAATATTTATAGTAAGTTGTGTCTTACTCCCGTAACTCTAGCCGAGCCCGTCCGAGCTGCTCTCTCCACTCTCCACTCTCCACTTGTAATTTGTTGTTATGTACATTTGGATGGTTGTGCTAGTTCCACACTTTGTCCCGGTTGTAGAGAGCAAACTTGCTAAGTGCACATTATGTCGAAATGGAAATACTTTGAATCGTATACATACGAGTACCTACATGTAAGTATTCGTAGTGGCTAAGTAAACAAGCCTGCCCGCCTGCCCGCCTGCCCGCCTGCCCGCCTGCCCGCCTGCCCGCCTGCCCGCCTGCCCGCCTGCCCGCCTGCCCGCCTGCCCGCCTGCCCGGCGGTGAGGTGCGAGCCGCGGGCAGCCGCAGCCGACGACGCTCACTAATGAGCACCACATTTATTGTAGTGTGGAAGACCGCGGGCCGCAGGCCGGGGGCAAGGGCCTGCGGAGGCGGGGGGGAGAGGGAGCACGGCGTCCGATGCTCGCTAAGATTTATGTCCTCATAAATACAGTGAGATGTCTGTGTCGGCCACTAACTCCGCTCGATAGCACTAATTCTGCGATATAAACATAGTAAGTGCCGCGGTATTACGTCCGATCTTTGTTGATGTGATTCAGTTACGTACCGATCCTGTAAGCCGGCTAAGCCCGCGGGTTTATGTGGTAGTAACGAGGTTGTTCGGTGAGTGCGGTCACGCGGACTCAGATCGGATCCCAATAAAGGATGTTTGCAATAATATTGGTGTGTCGGTGGCGAAGTGGCAAGCGACGGCCCCCCTCGGCCCGCCCTCCCTCGCCCCACCCGCCCCGCAGCTCCCCGCCCGGCGCCGACACCGATAAAAAGACACATTAGTCACGATGCATGAATGGCGCGGACAGGGGCACATAACGAAAGATTTATTTATTATTGTCGTCGACCCCGATATCCGCGGCTGTTCTCCGCCGCACCAGTCCCTAACACTACTACACTGGCTGGACTGCATGGCGGCCTCAAGTACTCCTTAGCTCCTAGTTGTTATACTAATGGGCATCAGATCACAGCCGACGACGGTGCTGTCAGCTGCGACTGGTGAAAATACTAGCAGCCGGTGCGATGCTCAGCACCGCTATCGCCGCAGAGCGCTGCAGACTGCAGGCCGTGGCTAGCGGCAGTTACCTGGCTGACTACATACAGGCAGCGCGGCGCGGCGTCGTCCCGGTGGCCGGCACGCGGCAGTCGGCGCGCTCCGCCACTCGGCGCTGGGCGCGGGTCGACGACCGCTCTCCGCTTCCCCCCCCCCTCCCGCCTCCGTCCGCGCCCGCCTCCTCGACCTCACTCCACTATTTGAGATTCCATTTCAAGAATTAGAGTGACTGGAAGAGAATTCGAAACATTTATAGCCGCATAGAGTCGGCTAGCCGTTAACACCATCGAGCGGGGGCCGCACCTATATATATTTCAACACCGCTCGTCGCGTGCGTCGGGAGTCGGGACGCCTCTTCTACATTATAATAAGTTTAATTTAACATGCGCAAGTCCTAACCGCTCCAGAATCACATCCACACAAACAATCTCACGGAGCTAGGCAGAGATCACGAACGTCTCGCGCTGTGAACCTGCTTATCTTTATTTTCTTTCATATCTAATCTGTTTCAGTTGTTGTTCTATGATCTGTGTAATATGTGAAAAACCAACCGTATTCGGCTGAGCAGTGCATCATTCATCAACCAAACGACAAATAGTATCTATGTACCTAGATTTATTAGGAAACTTAGCAAGTCTCAGGAAAAATGTAATTCACTTTGACATACGACGAAGTAGGAGTAGAGAGGTGTGTGTGCGGGGGGGAGGGGGGAGGGGGGCAGCCGCTGACCGGAGGACCCGACTCAGCGCGGCCCGCGTCCACCGGCGCCATCCGTCATGTGTCAGACGAGCCCTCGGCTGACCTGCCCATCACTCACTCCTGTGCTCCCGGCTGACCTTCACATCACACAAGCTTGCTGTAGCCTTGACAGAGCGATTGAACACTTGGTTCATAAATGCATCAAAATAACAGCTTTTTACACGACAGCCCAAAAAATGGAGTGTAATGTTTCAGGGTTCATGTATTTTATTTTATTTTAAAATTTATATGATCCGCGGGCTCAAAGTCCCGGAAATACAAAAAATTATGTTGATCGTAATAAAATTAAAAAAGATTCTGACGAATTGAGAACTTCCTCCTTTTTTTGAAGTCGGTTAATAAGAAAGCCCGCGTTCAGTTTGGCCGTGCGCGGCGCCTCGTACTCATGTTTATTTATCGCTCGTCATCCGGTCCGCACCAACTGTTCGGTGGGCAGCAACTATGTTTTTTTTTAAACATCGCCCCACACTCGGAGTTTCTTCTGTATCGTGGGTGCGTTTCACAAACATGATATATCACATACACAAACACCCAGACTCGGGAGAAACAAATGTACCCCGCCGCGACATTGTCTTAAATAGGTGTTACTCGGATCGGATTTGATGGCTCAATGGTAGGTGTTATTTTTGACTTTTTAAATGACCGCTTTTCTTTTATGCGTTGGGGGTTTATTAAATTTAAATTTTATTTTAAAATATTCGATTTGTCATCCCCACTTTCACCCCCCATATCTTGTAAATGGCTGAACCGATTTTGATAAACATATCTAAGGACCATCGCTGAAAATTTACTTCCAAATAAAAAAAAACTGCATCCAAATCGGTTCACCCGTTTTAGAGCTACGGTGCCACAGTCATACACACAGACAGACAGATATAGCGGTCAAACTTATAACACCCCTCTTTTTCCGTCAGGGTTAATGAATAGATTTTTATGATGTATAGTAGGCATGGGCGTTTTCGTTTTTAGTTGCAAACGGATATGCAACCGATATTCAGTTTTCATATCGATATCGAAAACCGTTATCAGATATCGATATTAGTGGTACGATTTGTACAAGTAACTGAAACGAATGAAACGCACTAACAACAAACGCAAACTCACACTTTTACCGTTAATAAGGAAAGTTGCTTACTTATGGAATCTTTATTGTAAATAAATAGAAACTAGACCTTATTGCTAGCGCGTTAAGATATAGATATTGCGCACACACTATTATTAACCAAATAACCAATCACTAGCCGAAGTTACGTAATATTCATCGCATTTATTCGCTTCATCACTTTTACGCCAGTAAAAAATTATATGGTAAGACAGAGACAAAGCGAATAAAAACCGTCGATGTCATATCGCTCGTGATTTGAAGTTTGCGTTTCGTTCGTTATTCGTAGTTCGTTCATGTTGTTGCGCTTTGGATAAACTATAACTCGAATAACTCGATGAAGTTTAAGTTTTTTGAAAACGGTTATGTATATTTAGATATCGATACGATATGATAATAAATACATATCCGATATAAATTACGTTTTGATATATCGAACCCATGCCTAATGTATAGTTTCCTTTCCAGGATCTCAAACTATCTCCATGCCAATTTTAATCCAAATCGGTTCAGAGGTTTGAGCGTAAAAAGGTAACAGATAACAGGCAGACAAAGTTACTTTCGCATTTATAATATTAGTATGCTCGTAACACAAGGGATGGCCCGTAGCGCGAGGCCCTCTGAGATACGTTTTAGCAGAGTAATAGATACTTTTTTTTTTGAGAAATAAAAAATTATTATTATAAAATTACTCTGTTTGTTCGTGCAGTATATATCTGTGAGTATCGGCTGTGAGTATAGGTGTACGTACGCGGCGCGCGCCGACCTCCAAATCCTTTAAAAAAAAAAACCGCTTTCATAAAACTTGAAATTACAGAATTACATTTCATTCACTTCACTAGACTTAAGCAAAGTTGAAGGCGTTTTTTTTTTAACTATTTTCTCTTTGTAATAATGCCTGACCATCATTGGTTCAAACTCTCGAGTTTGATTGGTCAAACGATGCGTCTTAAGATTTCTTATCGAATGATTTATGAAACTTATTTCGTACAAAAATTGAATAACGCAGTGTTATAAGCCACAATATATGTTTAGGAGCTATAGAAATACAGGATATCGATAAGATATTCGGCATCAGGGCGAGGTGAACAAAATATCCAAAGATTTAAGTGAATAAACTCGTGTGTGACACTGTCTCCAAGCGTCGCGACGCGACGTAAGCGGCGCGACCCGCCTCGACTCGCCCGACCCGGCGCGGTGGGCCTGCCCCGGCCTGCCCGGCCTGCCCCGGCCTGCCCAGCCTGCCCGCCACCCGCGCCGCCGCGGCCGCTCGTTGTTTACTTGCTCGAGGCAGCGATTTTATTTGTGTTTTATTTATTGGCTCCACATTACCATAATGTGCTGTCGGTTCCCGTAATGGGCATTGTCCCCACTTTACGAGCCAACTCAGTGTCAGCGCTCAGCGCTCAGCGACGGCACATCATTATTTACGACGCCAGCTCTACGAGCCGATATTATGTGTTCGTTTGACAACCATTCTGCGACGAATGAAATATGAAGCTTAACATAAATATATTTAGTTGTATACGTTTGTCTCGCAGTGTTAAGAACCTCTTGCGTGGCAATGTAGAGTCTATAATTTGGGAATGAAGACCGGATGTTTTTAATAAAACGAATTTTCAACCAATACTCAAAACGTGTTGCAACATTTTGCAGCACTTGTGTAGATTCAGGGGTACAGTATAAAGAACCTAATGATGTTAGTTTGATGCTGAACAGTAGTATCACTACATGCCTGTGCTCATGAGACTGTCCGTGAGCCGGTGAACCCCCAGTCCTCAGCAGATGTTTCCATCTGCACATGGCAAACAAGCACATGATGACTTGCGGTGTTCCTTTTTTTTCTAATTTTCTGCATCATGTTGATCTGTTATCTGTAGATGTCTGTTGTAGCCGCCGACTAGTCGGTTGCAAAACTAACGACTAGTCGGCTAACCTGATTATTGCGTCAGTTATGGCCAGTGGTCAGGCAGGCCAGGTGTCAGAAAGAAGGAGATCCATAGGAGAATTAATGTTACTCACTTAGTTTATAGCGAAACTGAATTGGCAATAGGACCGTGGTGTCTGGTGACTAATATAGGGGCTTGTTTCCAGCAGTGTGCGCCCATAGGCAAGACGACAGCGATGATGATAGCTTAAATAATATGTATCATAAAAACACTCGTTTTGGATACCATGCGCTTTTGTTATTTTCGCACCTATTTTATAAAGATAAGAAATTTCTCAATAAGAAACCAAAATGAGTCATTACAAAAAAACGACCTACTTATATCAAAAACCGGGTAACCCGGATTTGACCATTTTGACCAAATATCCGGATTCGCAAATATGAACGGATTTGTATCCACGAACTATCACTGACTATCGGGATTAATCTCAGTTTTTAAATAAAAAAATTATACGCTCAGAGGCACACGATTTGGAACCTACGCCTTATACCTACGCTACCTAGAGGAACCTATACCTTTAGCCAAATTGGAATGTCAGCTGGGATAAGAAAACGCGTTTTTACGTGTCTGTGCATATATATAACAAAGATAGTAAACGTATAACACTGAGTTGGTAATCATAGATTCCAACAGATAATACCTGACGTCACCCTTAAGACGTAAATACTAAAAGGGAACTTGAAATTCGATGGATGCGAGCAGCGACACGGTGGCTCAGTTGGTTAGAGCAGCGCCACGGATCGGCGAAGGTCGCGGGTTCGAATCCCGCTCGTGTCCATCATTTTTCAAAATTTCCTTTATCAATTTAAAGATAGTGTGCCAGACGGGCGCTTCGGTCGAGTACAATACCAGCGTACCACACTCGTGAAGCTCTCACGTCCTGCACCTACGGTTCAGGGATCCCTGTGAATGACACCGTAGCTTGAAGATATCTATACTTACGAAGAAGGGGTATCTCGTACCTCGGACTAATGAAAACACTATTTTATAACTCTTCAGGACTATTCAGGGAACGACTCGACTGCTTCTAAATTCTTCAAGTGATTCTAAGTTAACAAAAAAATGGGCTCTGCCGATGACTACAAATGACCCGATTTGAGCGCGCACTTAAGTACGACGCTCCTTTACCATAACGAGAGCCACCGCGAGCCGTTCCCCGAGACAAACTTTATTATACAAAATTATTACAAAATATACAGTTTTTTGCTTATTCTACTTATACCCTAATCAGTACGCAGGTGTGTCATACATCATTGGAATCCTGCTGATCCCACCTATCTAATGAGGTATAGTGGTACCTCCTAAGCCTTATGGCTGAAAAGTTGTGGAATGAAAAAAGGGGAAAAATTGGAAATTTTGGTGGAATATTATTTTTCTAGGCGATTATCTAGAAAACTACAAGAGCTAGGTTCATGAAATAAACTGAAAGCACTAGCTAATCTATTAAATTAACGAAGTTAAGCTATCTAAACATTACATATCAAGCACATAAGGCACCATATACCCTTATGTGCCGATACAAAGAATCGCATTTCATGTTATTGCAAAAAAAGCTGCCCATCTGCCTATCCCTCTTTCAATCACGAGGATAAGAGTGTCTAGGGCATACTACGGCTGGGGCTAGTACTCAGAGTAAGTCTAGACCCAGGGTTCCTAACCGTTCATGAGTTATAACACTCTTACCGTCATGATCAAGTCAAGGAATTCAACAGTGGGTTTCTAAACTATTCTAGGTGTATGACTACCTGTTTATGAGTTTTAAGTTTATTAATTAAATAAAACAAGACCTAAATTACCCTATTTTCAGTGACTCACTGTCCTGAAAACCTATCACAATGCTTTATTTTAGCTGAAACGCTATTGGCGAAGTATCGCCGTAACTATCTATTCTAATACTATCTTTATTGCGTATAACTCTTAAGGTAATACAAATAACAATTGAATGTTGGTGACGCTTCGTCGCGAACATCTCTCCCGCCGTGCAGTGCAGTGACGACTCGGCTCGGTGTCGGCGCGGCGCTGCATCACTCCGGTGAGCGACGACCGCAGTCGCGACGCTTGCCGTCGCGATGCCCGCCGCCCCGCTCTCTCTGCTGTGTCTGGTGACGCCTTTGGTAGCGTGATACTCGCCACCACGTAGCTGTGTTTTGCTCTTGCATTTTTGGTAGGCGCATCTGCTCTGTGCGACGCCTATCATCGCGACGTTCTACCGCGACGGGGGTCGCCGGTTGGCGTGGTGGATGCGCCTGGCTAGCGCGATTCCGGCCGTCACGGCCTGGGCCGTAACGGGGTTCGCCGCCAGTGCTGTCGGTGTCTGTTGCGACGCCTGCCGCCGCGACGTAAATTCGCGGCGGGGTTCGCTGGTGTGCCGCCTGGTTGGTCCGCCTCATGGATGCGGTGTCTGCGCGCCGGTGATGCACAATGGTGCACGCGTTATTACGCGCGCTGATGACACGCGCTGTGGTACGCGTTAATGACACGCGCTGCTGTGCGCGCTGTACTCGCGCGCTGATACGCGCTGTGGCACGCGTTAAGGGTACGCGTTATAACCGCGCGCTGATACGCGCTGTGGCACGCGTTGGTGACACGCGCTGCTGTACGCGCTATAATCGCGCGCTGATACGCGCTGTGGCACGCGTTGAGGACACGCGCTGCTGTACGCGTTATAATCGCGCGCTGCGGCACGCCTGCTGAAGGCGCCTGGTGATGCTGTCGATGCCCATGCGGTTCATACCGCTGGGACGACATCTGACGCATGTGGTGCATGCGTTGTTGCGCGCCTGATGACGCGCGCTGTGGTTGCGTGCTGTGGCACGCACTGCTGGAGCGCCCTGCGGCGCTGTCGGTGCCCCTGCGGTTCACACCGCGGGAACGGCTGCTGGCGCATGTGATGCATGCGCTGTCGCGCATTTGATGACGCGCGCAGTGATTGCGTGCTGTGGCACACGCTACTGGAGCGCCTTGCGGCGCTGTCGATGCCCCTGCGGTTCACACCGCGGGGACGGCTGCTGGCGCATGTGGTGCATGCGCTGTCGCGCATCTGATGACGCGCGCTGCGATTGCGTGCTGTGGCACACGCTACTGGAGCGCCTTGTGGCGCTGTCGATGCCCCTGCGGTTCACACCGCGGGGACGGCTGCTGGCGCATGTGGTGCATGCGCTGTCGCGCATCTGATGACGCGCGCTGTGATTGCGTGCTGTGGCACACGCTACTGGAGCGCCTTGTGGCGCTGTCGATGCCCCTGCGGTTCACACCGCGGGGACGGCTGCTGGCGCATGTGGTGCATGCGCTGTCGCGCATCTGATGACGCGCGCTGCGATTGCGTGCTGTGGCACACGCTACTGGAGCGCCTTGCGGCGCTGTTGATGCCCCTGCGGTTCACACCGCGGGGACGGCTGCTGGCGCATGTGATGCATGCGCTGTCGCGCATTTGATGACGCGCGCTGCGATTGCGTGCTGTGGCACACGCTACTGGAGCGCCTTGCGGCGCTGTCGATGGGCACGGCGCTAGACTACGCGTCTCCCGCCGGTGCCTTCCTCTCTCGTCTACTTCGGGAGTGGGATGAGTTTCTTCACCGGACGCTTGAGAGTGCCGCCAGCTGTGCGCACTTCAGCGGTCCGGACTTCGCCGTCTGCTCCGGGGAAAACTGCTACTATCCTGCCTCGCGGCCAAGTGTTGCGAGGCAGCTGACCGTCCGCTATGAGTACGGGGTCGTCCACTTGTAGACTGGGGCCGCGGCTTTGCGGCTCCCGCCGGTATTGAAGCTCTGGGAGATACTCACGCACCCAGCGACGCCAAAACATGTCAGCAAGTATTTGAGAGCGTCGCCAGTGCTTCTTGCTGTCGATGTCTTGCTCGGTGAACTCGCCGGGGGAAGGTACTCTTGCCGAGCCACCTAGTAGGAAGTGGTTCGGCGTGATGGCCTCATCGTCTTCACTGTCGACGGACACGTGTGTCAACGGTCGGCTGTTTACTGTGTACTCTGCCTCACACAGCAGTGTGGACAACACCTCTTCGTGCGGGTGTTTCTCCTGGAGCACGTTATATAGCGCGGACTTTACGCATCGAACGAGGCGTTCCCAGGCTCCTCCCATGAACGGCGCGGATGGCGTTATGAAGCGCCACACTACGCCTCGACGACTCGCCTCCTCTTTAGACGCATCGCGCAGCTCCTTGTCGGCGCCATGCATGTTGGTACCGTTATCCGAATGTATCTCCGTAGGGCAGCCCCGACGTGCTATGAATCGGCGCAGCGCCAGTATAGCGGAGTCTGCGCTGAGGCTGCTCGCGATCTCGAGGTGAACGGCTCTAGTGGTGAGACACGTAAACAGCGCCACGTACCTTTTTTGATGTTGGCGGCCGACGGTCACGGACAACGGGCCGAAGTAGTCTAGCCCGGTGAAAGTGAAAGGCCTCTGGTGATGCGCGAGGCGCGTCCTCGGGTGGTCGCCAGTCGCAGGTACGGGGGGTTGTGCCTTACGAATACGGCACTGTAGGCATCTGCTCACCACCATCTTCGTTGTTGGTCGCAATTTTACGACCCAATAATGCTGTCGTACCTCGTTAACGGTGAGTTCGGTCCCACTGTGTTGTAGACTGCGATGTGTCCAGTCTATATATAACTGTGTGATGCGATGGTCGCCGTGTAGTATAGGCGGACGCTTCACTTCTTCTTCTATGCCGCTGACGGCGTCTATACGGCTACTCAGACGTATCACGTCGTCTGAAATTTCTATGCGCAGCGGTCGCAGCCTGCTATCTTTCGATATCTCTCGGTTTTCTTTAAGGTTCGCCCTCTCTTGAGCGAAAACTTCACGCTGTACTATCTGTACGAGCATTCTCTCGGCCTGTTTGAGATGCTCGGCTTCTATGTCGAGTCGCTCCGCTACACGACTCTTTCTCGGCGCCGTTGGTGGCGCTACTATCCTCGGTGCCTGCTTACGCCAGTCTGGATCGCTGTCGGCACCCTTCTTGGTGCGTTTGTAGTAGGTTTTCTCTCTACGCTTTCGACACTGTGTTATAAAGTGTAAAACACCTGCTGTTGCGCGCAGTAGTCGCTCCCACTTTGAAAAACGCGCTGAATCCGGCACGACCTCTGTCAGTACCCTATCGTCGGTACTGTCGATGGTGACGAGTGTCCGCTCCTCGCCTGTTGGCTCGTCTGTGAGAGGCTTCTCTGTCGGCCACGACGATGGCTCTTCATACAGGAAGCGGGGTCCGTTGTACCACTCGTGTGTTGAATGTAGGTCGTGTGGCACGTCTCGTGTGGCGAGGTCCGCTACATTTTGCTTGGTAGGTATCCACCGCCAGTCGTCCACTTTGCTGCCATCCTCGATCGCGGCTATGCGATGGGCAACGAAGGGCTTGTACACGCGTGCTCCACGTCGTATCCACGTAAGCACGGTCTTACTGTCTGACCAATATGTCACTGATGCGGGCTCGATCTTGTGCTCGCGTATCACAGCTACAGCCACGCGGGTTCCCATCACCGCGGCCTGCAACTCGAGACGCGGTATGGAGTGAAGCTTGAGCGGCGCCACCTTCGCCTTCGCCATGACGAGGCTGACGTGTGTAGCGCCGTCTTCTGTGGTGGTTCGCCAGTACACCGCTGCTGCATATGCCACCTCGCTCGCGTCGGTGAACACGTGAACTTGTGTCTCTGTAGCTTCACTATATCCCGGGTAACATCTCGGTACACTGACGTCCTTAAGTTTCTTTAAGTGTGGTATCCAGCTTGTCCACTGCGTAGCCAGGTCTGAGTCGAACGGTTGGTCCCAGTCGACGCCTCGCCTCCAGGCCTCTTGTAATATTTGTTTTGCCCGAATCGTGACTGGTGAGGCGAGGCCGAGCGGGTCGTACAGCGACATTACTATCTTGAGAGCCTCCCTTTTTGTAGGCGTTCCCTTTTCTAATATACTGCTCGGGAGTCGTGCGAGCGTTAAATTGAAGCTCAGCACGTCTGACTGCGGTTTCCATATTAAACCGAGTATCTTCTCTATATTATCACTGTGTCCTATGTTGACCACTTCTGTTGTGCCGCGTGTCGGCTCTATATTTTCTATAAGTTCGGTGCTATTTGACACCCACTTTCCTAACTCGAAGCGTGCCTTCCTGTGTATGTCTCTGACAGCTGTCGCGATGCGCGTCGCCTCCTCTAATGTCCTGTAGCTGTCCAGGTAATCATCCATGTAATGATTCTCTACTATCGCCTCCACGGCCTCTGGATACTCTGCGGCGTATCTCCTCGCGTTCCAGTTCTTCGCGAATATGGCCATGCACGGTGAGCTGGCTGCGCCGAAGATGATGGACGTCATGCGGTACTCCTCGGGCGCCCCTTCACGTCTGTTTCCTCTCCAGAGGTATCGGAGTGCGTCTCTGTCCTCTCTGCGAACCTTCACCTGCATGAACATCTCCGCGATGTCGCTGGAGACGGCGATATTATGTCTGCGAAAGCGCATCATCACGCCCGGCAGCGACTGCAGCAGGTCGGGTCCTGTTAGGAGGAAGTCGTTGAGCGACATCCCACGCGATTTGGCGGCGGCATCGTGTACTATACGGAGTTTATCCGGCTTCATCGGGTTGAAGACATCGAAGTGAGGTAGATACCAGGTTCTACCGGGTGTAGTGGTGCTGGGAGCTTTCTCTGCGTAGCCCTTCTTGACGAGGGCGTCTATCTGTTCTATATATCGGTCTCTGAGTGCAGGTTTGCTGTCCAGCTTCTTCTCTATAGAGACGAGTCTCTTTATGGCTGTCTCATAACTATCTGGCATTTCTATGCGGCTGTCTTTCCACAGCATAGCGGTTTCTATGTGTCCATCTTCTAACTGTACGGTATTTTTACTCAGGATGTCCTCTGCCTGCTTCTCTGGGTCAGAGTCTGGGCGTCGCGGGTTGACGATCAGTGATTCTAGGGCGAAGAATTCGCGTAGCTGCTGTTCGAGTTTCTGGTCAGCGTTCGTCAGTCCGTTGACGTAATTCACCTGCTGACCCAGAGTCCTTGTGTGCGCACCGTGCAGAGTCCAACCGACCGATGTTAGCGACGCGACGGGCTGATGCTGCGGCCCTCTACGTACCTCGCTAGCTAACAGTAGGTGCCAGTTGTCTTGCCCAATAAGAATCTTGGGTGCGCCTGTGTTGTATATCAGCTGCTCTCTGATGTCTTGCAGGTGGCTGCATCGCGATATGTCCTCTTCACTGACAGTCTGCGGGGCGAGGTCGAGCTTCGGTATAGTGCGCGCTCTGAACGGCACTCTGCTGTCTCCTCTGCTCGCGAGCGTAACGGTGACACGACGCGAACCGGGTGTGTCGATCATAGTGTTTCCGATCGCTCCTATTTTAAGAGGGTCAACGCGGCCTCTAGCTCCGATCTGCTTGGCGACGTCCTCATCTATCAGCGACACGGTCGATCCGTCGTCGAGAAGCGCATACGTCGGCAGCTCTCCCGCCGGTCCGATCACTCTCACAGGCACTATTTTCAAATACGCGTGACTAGAGGTAGCACGCGAGCTCGCGACTGTCTCTTGAGTCGAGTTATTCACTGTTGGAGTCTCTGGCTTGTCGCTCTGCTCGGCCGCGGGCTTCTTACTGCCGTGAAGGAGTCTATGATGCGTCGCTGGACACCCCTTCTCACCACACTTCTTAGGTTTACACGTGTGACCATATCGCCTCGTCCGTAGGCAACGAAAACACATGTGTTGCGCTTTAGCGAGCTCCCATCTCTTCTCCGGCGACGCCTCTTTGAACTTAGCACAGTCGGATGCGTAGTGTCCGCTCTTGTCGCACAATCGGCATTTCGCGGCCGGTCTGTCCGTAGCTGTGTGAGTCCTCTGCGTCGCACGTCTCTGCACGGGCCCGTCGGCGGCACTGATGTTCTCCGGCGGCGCGAAAGCACTACAAAACCGAGCTTGTTCGGTGATATAATCACTGAAGAGGGTGAGGTTAGGCACTGAGTTATATTTTTCTGTGTACGTCCTGTACCACTGCACACGAAGGGAATTCGGTAGCTTCTCTGTGAGCACACGCATCAACTCAGCATTCATGAGGTAATGTTCCTTCTTGAGAGCGCGAAGAGTGACGATACCGCTCCGGACTCGACTCGCGAACGTACATATATCCTTGGGCGTTTCACTGCAGCGCGGCAGTCCTCGCAGTCTGTCTGTCTCCGCTTGTGCTATTGAGTCTGGACGGCCGAACTGCAGCTCCAGCTCCCTCATGATGTCGTCCGGTCTCGCATGTCCGATAAGTTCGGAGCTCACTGTCTCGAGCGCTCTCCCGCGTAGGCTCCTTCTGAGTCGCGCTGTGTTTTCAACGTCGTTGAAATATCCCCGTGTGGTCTCATAGATGGCACGAAATGACAACCACTCTGTATGCGCCCCGCTGAAATTCGGGAGCGTCATGATGACCTTCGACGCCG
The DNA here is from genome assembly GCA_905340225.1 of Abrostola tripartita. NCBI lineage: Eukaryota > Metazoa > Arthropoda > Insecta > Lepidoptera > Noctuidae > Abrostola > Abrostola tripartita. Next base: position 11,986,528 of record HG996504.1, on the reverse strand, counting down.
AGGGGTTGCTCGGAGTCCATGGTCCTATCTTCTTGTCGGCTAGCGACGCTATAGCAGACGTCAACTCCGTGATGAACGGACGGAGTGAGTCCTCAGCCTTGGAGTCCTCTATCTGTTTTGATGGCACTGTATTCTTCTCATCACTGGGTTTCATAGAAGGCCCTGTTAGCTGGAGGTTCACTATATTTTCTGATTCCGCAGGGGGTGGCAAGTCGTCTCCCTCGGCGGCGATGTCCTCCTTTCTGGACCTGAATCGTTCAGGCTCCGGCGCTTCTTCCAGCCAGGATCGCACGTACTCGTCGTTCGATATCCTGTCATCTATGTAGCCATCGTCCGACTCCTCTTCGGCTCTCTGTAACGCTAACTGGGCAAGCTCCAACTTAATTTTCAATAAGTCTTCACGTGCTTTCATAGCTTTTCTGTTTGACCGGTTCGTCTTGTTTGACGGCGGTCTCTGATATTCTTGACGGGCGTCACCCCGGGTAGTCATCGGCATGCTCTTATCGGTTGGTTTCATCGTTCTGTCTGAATAGTCTTTCTCTATGCGGGTTCCCCTTCTGGCACTCGACGTAGCTACGGGCTCAACTTCGACACGCTCCAACGGTATCAGGGTTAGTGTAGGCGTGTTGTTTCCGCCGGCCGCTTGCGGTGGTCGCGCCGACTCGGCGCCCTCGATCGTGGATGGTGAACGCGGGGGTAGCTGATGTCGAATGGCGGGGGGATGTTCTCTGCTCGCCTCCACCACCCGTTCTTCAGGCGCCTTGCCCTGCGATCTGGTAACCGGCATTCTTGAAGTTGGCTTGAAGTCGTAGCTATAAGTCTTCTGTCTTCAGCGGCACCCACACGGATATCCGGCTCGAAGGACCATCAGATGTGCCAGACGGGCGCTTCGGTCGAGTACAATACCAGCGTACCACACTCGTGAAGCTCTCACGTCCTGCACCTACGGTTCAGGGATCCCTGTGAATGACACCGTAGCTTGAAGATATCTATACTTACGAAGAAGGGGTATCTCGTACCTCGGACTAATGAAAACACTATTTTATAACTCTTCAGGACTATTCAGGGAACGACTCGACTGCTTCTAAATTCTTCAAGTGATTCTAAGTTAACAAAAAAATGGGCTCTGCCGATGACTACAAATGACCCGATTTGAGCGCGCACTTAAGTACGACGCTCCTTTACCATAACGAGAGCCACCGCGAGCCGTTCCCCGAGACAAACTTTATTATACAAAATTATTACAAAATATACAGTTTTTTGCTTATTCTACTTATACCCTAATCAGTACGCAGGTGTGTCATACATCATTGGAATCCTGCTGATCCCACCTATCTAATGAGGTATAGTGGTACCTCCTAAGCCTTATGGCTGAAAAGTTGTGGAATGAAAAAAGGGGAAAAATTGGAAATTTTGGTGGAATATTATTTTTCTAGGCGATTATCTAGAAAACTACAAGAGCTAGGTTCATGAAATAAACTGAAAGCACTAGCTAATCTATTAAATTAACGAAGTTAAGCTATCTAAACATTACATATCAAGCACATAAGGCACCATATACCCTTATGTGCCGATACAAAGAATCGCATTTCATGTTATTGCAAAAAAAGCTGCCCATCTGCCTATCCCTCTTTCAATCACGAGGATAAGAGTGTCTAGGGCATACTACGGCTGGGGCTAGTACTCAGAGTAAGTCTAGACCCAGGGTTCCTAACCGTTCATGAGTTATAACACTCTTACCGTCATGATCAAGTCAAGGAATTCAACAGTGGGTTTCTAAACTATTCTAGGTGTATGACTACCTGTTTATGAGTTTTAAGTTTATTAATTAAATAAAACAAGACCTAAATTACCCTATTTTCAGTGACTCACTGTCCTGAAAACCTATCACAATGCTTTATTTTAGCTGAAACGCTATTGGCGAAGTATCGCCGTAACTATCTATTCTAATACTATCTTTATTGCGTATAACTCTTAAGGTAATACAAATAACAATTGAATGTTGGTGACGCTTCGTCGCGAACAGATAGTAAACGTTTGTCTTGGATTTTAAGCAATTTAGAATAATAAATGTAGTAACGGCTGCCACGGGCCACCTCGATCATCGATGCTCGGGGGCAGGAGGTGCTAGCTCGAGCCCAGCTCGTCAGTCTCGGCACTCGGCACTCGGGACGTTACCAAGAGAGAGAACAAATAATATACGCAGAACTCTGCAGCACATACATGTACCTATATATATATATATATATTATACAAAATATGTATATATATTATACAAAAGGTTATCTATCACCAGTCCGCTTGCTCGCGTCGTGCACCGACATTCAGCAGATCTAACGGGCCCTTTATGTGCTACAAGTCACCCGGGCAGCGCGCGCCGCTCGGTATAAGTAATAAGACAAGCTTGTTCTTAATACCTTACGTTCATATTTATTTTTTACTAGCTAACCTCCGGGTCATATTTGCTTTTGGCCGCTAGGTGTCTTACGACTCATAATTCAAAACGCGGGTAAAACCGCGGGGCACGCAACGCAACTCGTAGTGTAGATAATAATATATTGGGTCGCCCCGCCGCGCGCCGCCCGCACCCTGCCGTGCTGGGTGCTGCCTCTGGGGAGCTCTTTTTGTTACGACACTTTTCCGGTCTTGTATTATTAATGACTAAAAACGTGGAGGGACTATAATTAAAACTTTTTTCATACTCATACCTTAGGGCTGGCGAGTGGCGAGCCCTAGTCAGCGGTGCGGACGGCGGCTGGTAAAAATTGACGTCCTGTATATTGTCTCTTTCTCCCTTTAGTGATATTAATTCCGTTTGAAATAATGACATTTAACCAATCAGAGTATTTATGCAACATCTTTGATTTACTTAATTATCTATTAACTTTTTTAGTTTGATATCTGAATATCATGTAAATCCTAATAAAATATATTCTCAATATATTCTCCTTATGCAGTTGTTCTAGTACCGTTTGTACCACGTGTTTATCCAAACACCATAATATTATAAATGTGAAAGTAACTGTGTTTGTCTCTCTGTCTGTTACACCTTCACGACTAAACCGCTAGACGGATTTTGATGAAGTTTGGCGTGTAGAAAGTTTAAGACCTGAGAAATCACATAGGCTACTTTTTTTAATGCAACCCTCTACGGGGTTTAAATTAACGGGCGAAGCCGCGCACAAGTTATAAAACTCCAAACCTCAAATAACAACTTTAATAACGTACATTTATCATTTAATTAAATAACCTGAGAATAAAACCAATTTATTAGACACAAGTTTCGTAGACTATGCTACGAGCGGGCCTACGGCGTCGTAGCGGGTGTATAGAACCCGGAGGAGCAAACGTAAGCAGATGGAACTTTATTGCTTGTAAATATACATGTTGATGTTTTTTTTTACATTTGTGACCTATGGCAGAACCACTATACGTTGCTTTGTGGTGATGCCGTTGTTAGAAATATCGTAACCTGTGATTGTTTTTAGACGACAACATGTGTATAAGTGTTTGTGTCGCAGGGTCCTGAAGCGCAACCGCATCGCCTTCATCGAGGAGCGCGCCTTCAGCAACACGCCGGCGCTGCGCGTGCTGTGAGTACCTCCCCGCCGCCAGCCCTGCGCGGCCGCGCGCCTATAAACATGCGCCACTCATTAATCAAAGCCAGATTCAGGCAGTCCAACACAAGGGCCGCTTTAATTAAGTACCGTTGGTTTGCGATTGTAAATTCTGATTACATTTAATAAGAAAGCCGACCATCTCAATAAGAAAAAAAGCATCCTCTGTCGCTTGAATTTGATCTCCATTAATGTGAGCGGGGCAGCGTAAACTCCTCGGCAGTTGCAGTACGTGTAAGGAGTGTCGCAGATCATTAGGACGTGGCGGCGCCCTTACAACGTACAGCTGTCATTGAGGTGCCCCCCCCCCCCCGTCCCCTCAGCCTCCAGCCCCCGCGGCCCCGGTCCTTGCGGCGGATGATCTCATGATATCTAACACTACTAAACTGTTTGCTCGTTAACAAACCTCGTTAAACCGACGCACGCAGTGGAGACTGCTAGGAGGGACTTGTGACGCGCCTGCTGTCTTTCACATACCTTGACCACACAGTACACACTAGTTGCGATAAACCACTGGGGCTTCCGTGTATCAAACCAAACACAGCCCCCAGGAGAATAGTTCGGCTCCAGGGTCTCAGAAAATTAACCGTAAGAAGTAATTAGAAAAGACATTAAAAGAATTAGAAACAGATACAGGCCTAAATGAACATTCAATCTTATGTTGAAAGTGAACAAATAAAGTATATTTACATCTTACACAAATATACTTTGGGTGCCTTATTCACGGCTCGTTTTACAAGGTTTAAGGTTTTTTTAGGACTCTTTGGTCACCTGTAATAAACCGATTTTATAAGGGCGCTATAGTTCCCGCAGTCGTAAACACTGAGTGAGCGCCGTCTCCGGCCCCGTCACGGCTCTGACGGAGAAGTAAAGCCGCGTTTATGGTTTGTGGCGATAATGAGACGGACAGACGGTTAACTAAACCGTGTCCCGTGTGCTCGTAACTCGTATTACATAGTGATGTACTTACTTTAACAATGATATGTTAGTAGTTTATGAACAACTATACTATAAATGATGATTGGCGCAGTGGCTATTTGTGGGGACTTCTATATAAAAGACGCAGGTTTGAGGTCTCTTTTAGTCCATTTTATTAATGTTGTCTGTTTGTGTGTGTGTTTAGGCGGCTGGAAGAGAACCTTCTGTCGGAGGTTCCGGCCGCCGTGCGCCTGCTGCCACTGCTGGAGGACCTGTGAGTACTGCTGCATGTTATGATGTTGCTTCGTTAACACTGAGCGCCCCAACTGCTATTGCAATGACTCCTGTAACTGTAAAGTAATTCGGCAAAAACCTTCGAGGAGTTAAGCGTTAGGACGTGTCCTCCCCGTAGTGTTCACTGTGGAGTGTGGTTGTGCAGGTCGCTGGCCAGCAACCGCGTGGAGGTGGTGGGCGCGGGCGTGCTGCAGGCGAGCCGCCGCCTCGCGCGCCTCGAGCTGCGCGCCAACCCGCTCACACACGTGCACGCGCGCGCGCTCACGCACCTGCCGCACCTCACCACCCTGTGAGTACACACACACACGCGCGCGCGCGCACAGCGGTTGTCATAAACGATATGGTGGAGATGATGTTGTTCGGTTCAGCGGCAGGGGGGCAGCCGGCACCGCACGCAGGCAGACCGCGCCGCAGCCCGTTATTTCTACTTAATGGATCATTATACATGACACCGTAGTTATTGCGCGAAATATTGCCTAATTAAATCTCCTCCGTTCTCTCCGTAAAAGGCAGGCCCCGGCTTCAGTAAAGAATATGCTTGTCAAAACTTAATGATTTCTTCTTTGTAAACAATGTCAAAGCGGTGGTTGGTCACAAGTTGCCGTGGTTCACTCCAGGCTCCTTCCAGTTACATCGGTTATATCATAAAACTCGTTTAAGTTTCACAATCGTTATAGATGGATGGCCGCAAAACATCCGGATTTTAAACACGCTTTTATTATATTATAGGAATTAATGAGATTTTATCTTGTGTTGTTGTTGTTGTTGTCATCTTTAGTTATAGAACTCTATGGTATCTTCAGGGACAATGTTAGTCCCTGACCCACGCTTGAGGATTAATATAGACAGTAGCGTAGTTATTTATTTATTATTTACCACTTCATCACAGGTATATTTATTATTTACCACTTCATCACAGGTATATTTATTATTGACCACTTCATCACAGGTATATTTATTTATTATTGACCACTTCATCACAGGTATATTTATTATTTACCACTTCATCACAGGTATATTTATTATTTACCACTTCATCACAGGTATATTTATTTATTATTTACCACTTCATCACAGGTATATTTATTTATTATTGACCACTTCATCACAGGTATATTTATTATTTACCACTTCATCACAGGTATATTTATTTATTATTGACCACTTCATCACAGGTATATTTTAATCTAATACATACATACGTAATTACAAACTGAAACAACCATTACAAGTAATGAGCATTATTAACTACGAAATATTATACAATATTTAGGTGAGTGAGTGCTTTACACAGTAACGTACGTACGAGTGGCTGCAGGACAGACCTGCTCGGCGTCACCTTCAGCTACACTGTTGCCACCCGCGCGCGTCCAGTGTAGGCTGTGTAGGTGTGTGCCCGAGCCGCAGGCGCCGGCGCCGGACACCGCTCCCGCAGTTTCGCAGCGCTTATCAGACCGGTTCAGTTCCTGCCCCACACGGCCACAACAATCAGTTCCGATGTGCCACTTGCTGGAGGACAGCGGACGGACGAGTGACGTCATTCAGCGGCATTCGTGGGCAGGAGTTGAGCCGGGCGGCACGGCGCACGCGCGCCAAGTAACACCTAGCACACGAAAGGTCGTAGCACATATCAACCTGGAAAGGGAACATAACCGTATCGCCTAACGCCTCGCTGTCAAACAGGCGTCAACCTATTATATGTAAACACGTGACATAGATTTTGAATACCAATATAGATTGGCTGTGCGAAACAGAAAGACCTTAGAAAAGTCAAGACCTTAGTTATTATTATTATTTGATCACTGGTCTAGTGTATGTCTGGTCTGAGACGTAACCAAAGCAGATCAGCTGCTCCGATACGTTGACTCGGCTACAGCTAGGCGTTACGATTACGTTACGAATCCGATTAGTGTGCTTTGCAGTAAGGAGTTTCATACAAATTATACTGCACGGCTCGAGTTGATACGGTTACGTAATTACGTTCCCTTTTCGGGTTGATATGTGTGCTCCGAACCTAAAGGTTGTAGCACACATATCAACCCGGACGTAAGACGTAATCGCCTCGCTTCGAGACCGGCGAGTCGCAGGCGCGGCGTCGCGTCGCGTCGCCTAGCCGTATCGGAGCAGCTGACCCGCTTTGGATACGTGCTTACGTAAGGTTTACGCCTGTTTGACGGCGAGGCGAAAGGCAATACAGTGACGATCCCTTTCCGATTTGATATGTATTCTATGACCCTTATGCTGGCAGTCGTTATCACCCGAGGCGCCTACACGTAACATTTATAACCGCATTAAGTCGCGGCTAGAGAACTCGAGCAGAAGGACGTCTTACTTCCAACCCTCCCCCTCTTCCCTCCTCCGGCCTCCCGTGTTTCGTATGCCGATTACAAATATAATATGGTTAGGTTAGTTATTTCCGGATATATATATAAACAACTAATGAGATTACATATTAATTTGATGATTTAATTAGGCATTAAAGCAATTAGTGTTTTCGCATCAATCAATTAAAATAGCAAAAGAAACAATACACATTATAGCAATATATAGACCGCCGAATACTAATAAGCGGTGTTTTATAGAGGAACTGAACAAAGTATTAAGACAGATACCAAAAACAGAACATGTGATAATTGCGGGAGATATGACTATTTTATTAAATAACGATTCGGTCACTGAGAAGTATAAAAACACCTTGTGTGGATGCGGCCTACAGAGCGTTATCAATGAGTCAACGCGGGAAGAAATAGTGGCCGGTCGGCAGGTAAGATCGTGTCTCGATCATGTATGGGTGCGTAGCTGTTGGCGCGCCTCCGCACACATGCTTACCTGCAAGTTGTCCGACCACTATATGGTAGGAGTGAACTTAGCGATTACTGAGAAGTGTAGTGAACAGAAAGTAAACAGTGCGTTATGTATGCTAAGTAATAAATTAGTGCAAGAAAAACTGAATGATATAGATTGGAGTGGTTTTTTAAATATAGACTGTCCACTGGTAATATATGAAAACCTTTGTAGTGCATTTGGAGCTATTTATAAAAGTTCAACCATAACAATAACTTGTAGGAAAAAAAGAAAAACACAGCCTTGGATAACTAAAAAGCTTAAAATTTTGTTAGATCGTAGAGATGAGCTATTTCGGAGATGGAAAGCTAGTCCAAAAAACAATAATTATAGACTTGAGTACACAAGACACAGAAATATGACAAACAAATTGGTTAACAGGGAAAAGAATAAATTTAGGTATAACGAATTGAAACAATGCGAGGGGGATTTGAGAAAGATATGGAGTACCATTAACAACTGGATGGGTAACTCTAAGACTAGTTTAGATAGTGTAATAATGCAGTCTCTGGGTAAAACGGATACAGTTAGTAACATATGTACAAATTTTGCGAGGACTTTTACAGAAGAAATTGATAAAATCAAACATCATTGTAATATTAAATTCCTGAAGCGCGACAGTTATGTCAAACCTTGCAACCTGTCTCTTCGTTTTCAGAAAGTGACAGCCAGTGACATAGAAAAAATTATAAACCAGATAATTAGTAGAAAGTCACCCGGAATAGACAAAATAAGATTACAGGATATTAAATATATAAAAGATAGAATTAGTCCAGTATTAGCAAGATTTGTAAATTTATGTGTTAAAAATCGAGCTTACCCGGATATGTTAAAAAAATCTATAATAAGACCTATTTATAAAGGAGGAAATCACTTAGATTACTCGAACTACAGACCAATTGCCATATTATCTGTTATAAATAAAATTGTAGAGAAGGTATTTGTACAAAGGATCAGCAGCTTTTTAGAAAATAATAAAATAATCTCAGAAATACAACATGGTTTTAGAAAATGCCGTAGTACAGCTACGGCTTTAGCAAAATTTACAAATGATATAAACGCCAATTTAAACAATAAAAAGCATGTTGCTGTTTTGTTTATAGATTTTAAAAAAGCCTTCGATACTTTGAACCATGGACAACTAATTGAAGCCATGCAAGAGTGCGGCATCCGGGGGCCACTAAGCGAATGGTTTAGAAATTACTTAGACAGTAGAACACTTCGTACAAAAATTGGTGACGAGATAGGGCAAGAAGCAGCTATTAGGTATGGTGTTCCGACTGGATCAGTGTATGGGCCTGTTGGGTACATTATGCACGTCAACAGCATGATCGGGGTAATACAAAACTGTTCTGTATACATGTACGCTGACGACACGTGCATGATGTATGCCGACACGGATATCGATAACGTAGAAAGAACTTTACAAGCAGATTTCGAAAATATACTTAAATGGTCCCACGATAATGGCATTATACTAAACGTAGCAAAGACTAAATGCATGCTTCTACATTCACCTCACATTAAGAAATCGATTAGAAGTTTATCCATTATTGGTCACTCATATGAATGCTTACACAATAATAAACAATTATGTGTCAACTGTAAACATATAGAATTTATTTATTTTTATTTAATTTATTGTATTTCACATAGATATATCGTTTTCAAACTCCAATATTCAAAAAGTACACTTTAATATCTATTTTATAAAAAAAAAATCGGTATATAAGATATAGATGAAATAAAACTTCCAAATCTCGCCGCGCCAGTATGGGTACGGCTATACGGTTGATTTTAGTTTAACGCGCAACACGGCCATCCGCTGCATTTATAAAAAGGCGGGGGCATTCACGCGCCACCTTATTGTCCGGTTAAGCAGTAACAGCTCCCTCAGAGCTAACTGCGAGAGACATTTTCGAAAAAAAGAAAACGCGCCACCTTCGCTCACATTGTCACTGTTAATGCGAACAGACGTGGTTCTTATTGACTCTTTGGAATCTTCTTCTTATCGTATGGTTGATGAATAACCTGGTGTCAGAGTTTAAACCGCCTGTAGGACTTTACATGGCTTTACACACCGTTGAAACATCTCTCAGGTGTGCCGGTTTCCTCACGATGTTTTCCTTCACCGTTTTTAGCAACTGATAACTAATTTATAGTACGCACATGAATTCGAAAAGACATTGGTGCGTGCCGGGAGTTGAACTTGCGACATCTGACTTGACAGTCGTACTACTATGTAAAGATTGACATGTATGTAAAGACAATTTACACATATGTAAAGATTGACGTAACTTTTTTTTATGAACCGATTAAAATGAAACAAATACTAAATATTATGGGAAGCTGCCACAATACATCAATGAAAACTGCATTCAAATCGGTTCAGTCGTTTCTGAGAACGCACTAGCGTTCAAACGCACAGACAAACCGACAAACAGACAAAAATTTTAAAAACTATATTCTTGGCGTCGGTGACATAAATACAGAGCGTATAAATTGTTTTTCTTTTTTAAAATTGAATGTATAGACACGGGTCGTTTACGATTTTATCATATGTATAATTATATATTTTTTCTCATTACCTCATACACAATTGTAATTCTCGCAGCAAGTAACACATACGGTTCTCCGGAACTTATTTCTGTCAAAGTAATTTAACGACTTCTAGCTCAAAGGCATCCTTCAGCTATAACATCATTGAGGCGCACATTCTAGCAGCAAGATAGATTTTCTATCCTGTGTATAACGATTTCGGCTGAGTGTACAGCCTTATGCTTCGCCATGACCATCAACATCAACCATTACCATTGTCTCACGCAGTCTTAAAGTAGCCTTTAATCTTACGAATACTTAGCTGCTTCTTACACGCACACACAATCGTACGACGCTTACTCTTAGGTCACGAGTTCTCTATAAATTTTGTCTGATACATTGGGATCTACACCAAACCTAGCGAAATTGTGGGAGTAGGTACAATATGTGCACCTCTGCCTACGCCTTCGCGGAATACAAGCGTGTCGTTGTCGTATGTTTTATAACAATATTTTTTATAAGAGTCAACTGCAATGATTCCCTATTTTAACTTAATTACGAATAAACCGACAAACAGACAAATTTTTAATATCCAAAATAATAGAAATGGGTTGTATTGTATAGGTTTCTAAAACGTCGCCCCACACTAGGAATTTCTCCTGTATCGTGGGTGCGTTTCACAAACTTAAAATTTCACTTACACAAACACCCAGACTCGGGACAAACATCTACGGATCACACTTTTTTTGCGGGAATCGAACCCACAACCAATCGCTTAGCCACTGCGCCAATCAGGTCGTCACGGTTGTCTTTTATCCTTGGCATTGTTTTTTCTACAGTAGTTTCAATGTACAGGAACTCAGAAACGCACAAAACGGATTTATTTATGTTCTCTTCTTCAGTTATATATTATTTTCAATAGACTTTCTGTAACTTCCGTAATTACCGTTCAATTTTTGCGGTTTTTATAAGTGGTATTTTAATAAGTGGTTTAAAGATTTTTAACTTACTTAAAACAGCCTGCCTGGTAGGTATTTTTTTCTGTTAAAAGATCAATTTACTACTGGTGTTTTATCCGAAATACACGCGGACGAAGTCGCGGGCAACAGCTATACATGTAATAAAATAGTACGGCATGGCGTAAAAACTACTAAATCGAATTCGCTCAAACTTAGCTAATATATTAAAAACAATTTAAAAATACTTTTGCTGTTTCCGAATTTCCACGCGGACGGAGTCGCGGGCACATCTAGTAATATAATATATGTGTAAAAGAGTGCTCATATTCGCCAACAAACTGTTATGCAGTTTGGCGAAATAGTTACAATGTTTATTATGTAATAACTACTTTTGTTAAATAAATAAATAAAAAAAATAAAAATCATTGCAGTATTTACATCAAAAACTTCATTAACGAAATGTGTTTTTTTTTTTCAATTTAGGAAAATCCTGTTGTCACAACGCAGGTAGGTACTTATTGAATGGTCGTTTTAATCACTGTAGTACTGGTCAGCAGTTCGGTGTAAACTTAGGCCCTCCGGCCCGCAGTGCCCGCGCTCGCGGCTCGGCCCCCTGGCTCCGCGGCGGCTGCGACCGTCATGCCACGTCAGTCGGTAGGCTCGCGGGGTCCATTGCTCCCCGCTACACCCCGAGGTATAGGTGACGTGACGTAACATCGGCTTTGTGTGTGCAGGGTGCTGTCGGAAGCGCGCTCGCTGCGCGTACTGCCCTCGCTGAATGGTACGCAGCGCCTGCGCACGCTGCGGGTTGACCGCGCGCGGTTAACGAGCTTGCCCGCCGACCTATGTGCGCACACGCCACAGCTGCGCTTGCTGTAAGTACCCGTACATGCCTCTTTAATAGATCATAATCCTGTAAGACAACGGATATTGTAGAAGTGGGACATATTATACGATCCGAATCACAAACGGGCTTCAACTAAAACCAGGGCTTATAAATCGAATATTGATTAGGGTTTAGCTAGTCGGGAAGGACGCGGGGGCGCCACTCAGGCAGCTGAAGAAGGTCCACGCGGTGCTACCAATACTTGTTGCTCGAGCTCGCCCGGCGAACTAGGTGAACTAGGTGCTGACGAGAAGAGGGGGTAGAGCAGCACACGCAATAGTATTTCCTGGCCTCAGCTTACTATGTCACGATGTTGGATAATTACTTTACACACAACAAACCAAATAATAAATTGGATAAGGACCGGTACATCGAGGACCGGACGCTCGTGTAACGCGTGACGCAGCACTCCCGCAGCCAGCCACATAGCTGCAGGGTACCGGTAATACAATCTGTCAGCGGAAAGGATTCAGCTAGACGGGGACTGGGTTTATCTAACTAAGTGGGTACTTAGATACATTTAAAAGCATGACAATATGATTGGCCTATTTTCTTCAATCAAACAAGAAACGAATTGTAAACAAAAGGAAAGTGCTTACAAATTGACAATAAATACAATGTTATGTAAAGCGGTTGGGGCTCGGGGCTCGGTATCAAGTCCCCATCTGTTTTCCTCAGGCGGGACACTCGTGATCCTGACCCGCTGACCCACTTCCGGAACATTGTGTTGTTAACGAGATATTATCTACAAATTGCCCATTTGAATACTTTGAATGTTGATTAGCCAAGTTCTGTATTTACACGCCGAGCGCTCGAGTCGTCCTCGGGGACAGCGCGCCGGGCGAGCGAGCTGTGTAGTGACGTCACTGTGTTCGCAGGGACGCGAAGCTGAACGCACTGCAGCACATGCCCGAGCTGGCCGAGTGCTCCGAGCTGCGCGTGCTGTGAGTACCGCGGCACTCGCTCCGTGCTGCTCTTTCTACCGACTTATTCTCTTTTAATTCAAATTATGACTAGCTTTAGGTACATAATGTACTTTCTTAAATTATAGTAAACTATATATTAGTTGTTTTGTTCATTTTTTTTTTTTTTTTTTAAGAAAAACGTCGCCCCACACTAGGAATTTCTCCTGTTTCGTGGGTGCGCACAAACATGAAATATCACATACACAAACACCCAGACTCGGGACAAATATCTGCGGATCGCACAAATTTTTGTCCCGTGCGGGAATCGAACCCGCAACCCTTTGCGCAGCAGTCCAATCGCTTAGCCACTGCGCCAATCGGGTCGTCCTCGTCGTTCGTTCGTCGTTCATTCAAGCGCCCTACTTACTTCCTGGGTTAGCGCTTTTGTTATTATGTCTATGTCATGGGTTGCGATACTTGCGATGCGGTGAGCATTGACACCGGGCGATAACGATGTGTGTGTGCAGCGACCTGTCCGGCAACGAGATCTCGGTGCTGGGCGGCGACTCGCTGCACGGGCTGCGGCGCCTGCACGACCTGCTGCTGGCGCGCAACCGCCTGCGCCACGTGCCTGCCGCCGCCTTCACGCACACGCCCGACCTGCAAGTGCTGTGAGTAGCCCCGGCCGCCACCAGCATGCGCTACAGAGCCGTGACCCACACCCAGGAGGACCGCCGATGGCCTTTGCGGATTAGCTGACCCCCGCCCCCAGCTCGTGCGGCCACCGATCAACAACATTATTTATACACTTACTATCAGCACGTGCCGTCAGGTAAACCCGCAGATACTGTGCACCGCACGTCGAATAAGTGATCTATTAAGGAAAATATCCAACGACTTCAGACTTTGAAAGCTTTAGGTAATGGAGGGGACGTTGTCTTCGTTTAGCGTGAGATCAATCCAATTATGAAGGATTTAATTGATTTTGTCTCTACACGCCAGATGCCCGGATATTTCGGCGACAATGGATTGAATAAAGAGCTTAGGAATATAATACACATTGTCACAGTTGTATCACCCGGTAGTGCACGGTACAATCATAACAGAAACTATTTCAGTACAGCCTCTACATCACATTGTTAGGCTCACGGAGCGAGAGCAGGTATCTAGCTAATGTATCAGAAGTAACTCCCGCCGCTCGCCGCATATCACACGCCGCACGCGTCACTGGGTGCGGATGTCGCGCGTCATGTTTTATGTCGGCCGTAAAGTGGCGACAGCAGCTATCTGCATGTTACGATCAGGTGAGTCAACTATATACCTAATGGTACGATATCGTAAAGGGAGCTCGGCTATGCGCGGCGCGCGTTGCCTGCCGACCTACCTATCGCCGCGGCATCGCGTCGCGTCACGTGTCAGGGCTGCCTCCCTAGACGCGGACAAACACCAATTACCTAATCACGGGAGCGAGCGCCGCGCGCCGGAGGCCCGCGAGACAAACTGGCTCCGGTACTTACGACATTAGTAACTGCGCCCCAACCCTCCGCCGGCGCCCGGGGCGTGGATGGTAGTCATTAACCGACTTTAAAAAAGGAGGAGGTTCTATGTTCATCTGTATGTATTATTTTTTTTATAATGTTTTTATGTATGTTCAACGATTTCTCCGTCAATTGTGGACCTATTTTGACTTTTTTTATTTTGTTTAAAAAAATATACTCCCGAATTGATCCCTTATAAAGATTGTCATGATCTGATAATGAACTTCGGAGATATGGGCCAGAACTCCTTATAACATCATAGCAGAACATCATCGAGATAAGTGATAGCTTTGTTTTTACGTGTAGTCGATGACTGACCACTGAACAAGAGGGAGGGGAGAGCTGCGTTGATCCCCTCCCCCACCACCACTTTCCATGATTAGGTAATTATATGTTCTTATCTTTCGAGGTATCGTTTGAAAGGATTTTTTTATGAGGATTTCAAATATTAAACTTACAAAATTCTGGGGGGCTTAATCTTAGGCACCACTTAAAATCGTGAACAAAAAAAAATATATAAAAAAACCCCCTTAAAAAAAGTCGGCGCCAAATGTCTGAATTTGTTTTGTCAACAAACGAAAACTTACTAAAGTTGTTTGCATGTAATTTATCAATACATGTTGTTGCAATTTCACCACAAACAAAACACTGTAATTTATCAGTTAATGATTTTTTGGCGACTTCAACTTCGCTTATGTAAAGTGAAATGAGTGAAGTAATATTTTTCACTTTTGAGTTCGTGTTTTCGAAGGCGGTTTTTTTTTTTTTTTTCTAACACCTATTTGCAAAAATAAAATAATTTATCATTTAGTAAATTACAAAATGCTGACGCAACCTGGTTTAAACTAAAAGTACGTAATTTTTGCTGACATAAAATCAATAATAAATCGTATAATTGTAAATCATATTATCAATAAAAAAAAATTAAAGATTTTTAGATAAATACTACAAAATGTCTCGGCTCTAACTATCTACTGTAACTAGTAGCAGCCCCTCGGAGAGACTCTGGTTGCAGGAGACTGACGTAATGATGTTGCAGGAACCTGGAGGACAACATGATCGAGCACATCGACATGGAGGCGTTCGTGCCAGTCTCCAAGCTCGAGGACCTGTGAGTACTACTCGCCGAGCCGAGCCGAGTGCTCCTAGTCAACCATTACGTCATAAACTCTGTTACTAATATAGATCTCTCTTATGAATTTGTTCTCTGACAGATTTCTTGGTATAAATATTTTAATTTAGTAACATCGTCATCTGACCCGCGTTTTTGAAATTTCTAGTTATTTACTTTTGTGACTCATGCAACATAACACAGCTGTACCTATATTTCCAGTTAAATGTTCACAACTAAAAGCACTACCTTTACGGTCCGCGAAGTCAACAGTAAACGGTGCCGTCAAAGCCACAGACGGGGTTTATATCGGTACCTGCATCATGCTGCATGCATGTCACTGGTGTACGGATACCGAGGTCCGAGCGGACACGACACACACTTGGCGCGGTAGATGAACGATTGGACTGCTTGGCTAAGAATATTATGTAAGGATTCGATTCCTATACAGAACGCATATTTGTGTGATCTGAAGTATTTGCATTTGTATTTAAATCTATCCTATACCTACATTATATGTTTGTACTTGTGATATATTTTCATGTCTGCGAGGCAAAAGAACATATTTTTTTACGTCGACGTTAAAAGAAATGCATAAATCCCTTTGTTACTTCTAAAACATAAGTAGGTACAGTTTACACGGGCTTTGTACTGTAGATAATGGTATTATGTAGCCGAGCAGTCTGCGGGACCGGAAGTTATGGTCTGAAGCGACCGCGCCAAGTTAATGTGTCGGCAGAGGTCGAGTCATAGCGGGACCCCCGTGCGCTGTGACACTACAGTGTGTGTGTGTGTGTGTGAGCAGGAACGTGGGCAACAACATGTTCTCGTGGCTGCCGGCCGGCGGGCTGCAACGCCTGCTGCACCTGAAGGCGCACAACAACCCCAACCTGCGCCACTTCCACCCGCCCGAGCTGCTGCCGCGGATACAGGTACCGCCGCCCGCCGACACACGGGTCTACATGTTCATATAAACCCGTGTTGATGACATTCGTAGTATTTTCTTAAAACTAAACACCCACAGGATAGGCTTCCTACCAACCTACTCGCGGGGCGTTCTTGTAGCCGCGGCACGAGCTTTGTATCGTTCGTATTCTATCTGTATCGACTGTCTCGACTCGATCAGACGTTAAGAAGAGAGCAAGTTTGTTTACTGCACAACATGTACGCCGTAAGTACATTGTATATGATCGGCACATCCCACGTTGATAACGAGCACATCTGTCCTTGTACGAACATTTCCCACGCAGCGAGCGCTCGGCGCCAGGTTCGGGGTCGGCCGTATCCGGATCGTTATCGAGTGCGATGACATTCACATGCATGCATTATGTGTAGTGTGTGCGTCGCTATGGCTACCGTCAACAACGCCAGTAAATACAAATACACAAAAGGCCCAACAGTCTAACATCGGTCGATGAGAAAATATGTAAAAAAATATAGCTTTTGCCCGCGGCTACACCCGCGATCGTTTAGATTTTGTTAATTAATTCAGGTGCAATTAAATAAGAAGCTGTAATATAAAATGTCATTTGCCCTTCCTGCAAAAGTGACGAACTTTGTATGTACCTACACTTACAACCCCTAATTTATCCCCAACCCCAATAAACGCGTTCATTTATTTGTAACAAGAAGCAGATGTACGAAGTTTCTTACTTTGAAAATGACGAACTTCCATCAACCGTTCATCTCTTATATAACCCCCTTAGGAGTGAAATTTCCAAAATTCCTTTCTAAGCGGGGCTTACAACACGAAAAGCATCAGTTACCGCAGTTAACGATTCTCTGCGTTCATATTTCTTCTTCGTACCGGCATGAGCCTATAGCCTCATGAAGTAGGTCATACCGTGGTGTGGAGATTGGCCAGTCAACAAGGATGGTAGCGAGGTTGACCGTCCAGGGTGACGGACGTACTCGTACTTAAGTAACTTAAGTAATCTGCGGTCATGAATCAGTCAGTCAGTCAGTCAGAGCAAGTAATGTATCTATATATGACATTTTGTGTCACTTTTGCATATTGCCCATGCTAAGCTTGAATCTAAATTGGTAAAGGAAATTTGAAAAATGATGGACACGAGCAGGACTTGAACCTGCGACCTTCGCTGTACTGTGGCGCTGCTCTAACCAACTGAGCAATCGTATCATATCATATCCCTTTTAGTATTTACGTCTTAAGAGTGACGTCAGGTATTGTCTGTTGGAATCTATGATTACCAATTCAGTGTTATACCTTTACAGCTATAAATCACTGAAACGATAATACCAACCCAAAGGAGATGTTTCATTTTTGTATGAGACTCCGGCCCTAATATGTACCTTTTAGCGAAGTTGGGAAACTAACCGCTAAATAGAGTAATGTAACATTTTTTTTCATAACATCTAATAAAAATATATCGCTGATAGCCGAGTGGTTGGACCGCTGGACTGCCAAATAAAAGGTCGCAAGTACAAACCCTGGCACGCACCAATGTCTTTTCGAATTCATGTGCGTACTATAAATTAGTTATCAGTTGCTAAAAACGGTGAAGGAAAACATCGTGAGGAAACCGGCACACCTGAGAGATTGTTCAACGGTGTGTAAAGCCATGTCAGAGGCCTACAGGCGGTTTAAACTCTGACACCAGGTTGTTCATCAACCATACGATAAGAAGAAGCTCAGGTGACAAGTTGGTAACAATGTTGCGAACGATTCTTGGTAAAACTCGCATTGGGCTGTGTTAGTTAAGTAATGGGTAGCACACGGCAGTGAGTGGGACGTGGGAGCGCGGGCTGACTGAAGTGGGCTTGGTGTGCAGACGCTGGTGCTGTCGTACGCGTACCACTGCTGCGAGTTCCTGCCGCTGATGGAGGCGGGCGCGGAGGAGGAGGCGGCGGGCGAGGTGCCCTCCGACCTGGTCATCCTGCCGCCGCAGCACATCGACCCCGCCGCCTGGGCCAACACCACCGACATCTGGGCGCGCTACTGTGCGTATCATCTGTGTTGCATACTAGTTCCTATAGGTACACTACCTAGAGATGCTGCTCTACATTTAGCACTGGAACATTTTTTTTAAATCTTTATTTATTTAAATAGGGGTTTTGTCACGCAGTGACTATGTCACCCCCGTATAACCTATATCATATTAAACTAAACTCTTAGAATTTAAATATTATAACTATATGGCATACAATGGCACACACTTACATAACACTAGAGTATAGTATAAGCATTCTGGCCTCCGTTGGTGCAGGGGAAGCCAAAATGCTATTACAAATATGTACCTAAATTATAAGCGCCATTCAACGCTCATCTCATGTCCTGTCGTTGCGCCTCATTCCGGACACATTCCGTTTACACGATTGTGGACATCTTCGACGACGTCGCATTCCGGACAGTTTGGGGACGCGGATAACCCCATCAGATGTTTGAACTTGTTCGACGGGATGTGTCCAGAGTGAAGCCTCATCAATACAACTATATCTCTTCTGCTTATAGCCTGATCGTTAAACCATGGATATCGAGGAGGCTGACATTGTATTGTTTTATACCATATATCTTTTATGTAAGATCGTTCATCGAAATATTCGATCTCAAAATAATATTGAAACTATGTAAGAGTGCGAGCCGCTCCATACCTACAGAAAAATATATTCCCCATGTTTAGGGTTATTAACGATGGGCATATTGGGATGTGTGTAACAAGCAGTATGCATGTAACTATGTGATGTTTAGTCAACGTGTCGGAGCTGAGCGGCGCGGGCGCAGGCGGGCTGCAGGCCATGCTGGAGGGCTGGGCCGGCGCCGGCGCCGTGGAGCTGGGCGAGCGCGCTGACCTGCGCGTGGAGCCGCCGCGCAAGGTGCACTGCCTGCCGCTGCCAGGTACACTTTCTCGTGCTTTAGTAATGAAAACTCAAGACTAATTCAGAAAGACCAACTACCTGATCCGGCCCAATCGGCCAGATCAAGCCGCTCTCTCAAGTCTGCCGCGTCGAGCGAGTGAATGTAAATAGTTACGAAATTATACCGTCTTAACCTATGTCATAAACTGCAGCAAAAACTATTTATCGCACCCGGATTTATACAAATTGCAATCACAAAACCCTAAGCCAGACCCGATTGTTGCAGTGGTTACTCTGCATCCTAGTTCTTTATCAACCGAAGCACGCGTTCAAATCTGAAGAGACGCGGAGCTTGGTGTGCCACCGAACTCTGTCGTACTCTGAAGTACATTTAGTATCTGGTAATTTACTTAGCTCTATATGTCGAGAAAATATATTTCACGTATTGGCCATATATATATTTCAATTAAAATATATTAAATTTAAATATATTTCACATAGTGCCTGTGGGTGTGTGACGTGATCACGTAACGACTAGTGTTGTGTGTGCGGCAGGCCCGTTCCTGCCGTGCGTGGACCTGTTCGACTGGTGGACGCTGCGCTGTGGCGTGTGGGTGGTGTTCCTGCTGGCACTGCTGGGCAACGGCACCGTGGTGTTCGTGCTGCTATGCAGCCGCAGCCGCATCGACGTGCCGCGCTTCCTCGTCACCAACCTGGCCGCCGCCGACTTCTTTATGGGCATCTACTTAGGTGAGTAGCATACACATGTAGACGTCGGCGGGTGTGACGCCGGGCCTCGGTTTGCTGCCGAGCGCTATAGTAATGCGTGCGCGCGCAGGTTTTCTAGCCGTGGTGGACGCAGGAACGCTAGGCGAGTTCCGCGCGCACGCCATCGCGTGGCAGATGTCGGGCGGCTGCAAGCTGGCGGGCTTCCTGGGCGTGCTGTCGTCGGAGCTGTCCGTGTACACGCTGGCCGTCATCACGCTGGAGCGCAACTACGCCATCACGCACGCCATGCACCTCAACAAGCGGCTGTCGCTGCGCCACGCCGCCGCGGTCATGGCGGCCGGCTGGGCCTTCTCCCTGGTGGCGGCCACGCTGCCGCTGCTGGGCGTATCCGACTACCGCAAGTTTGCCGTGTGCCTCCCCTTCGAGACCAACACGCCTTTGGCGCTGGGCTACGTTGTCACGCTGCTCGCCATCAACGGCATCGCCTTCCTCGTGCTGCTGGGCTGCTACCTCAAAATGTACTGCGCCATCCGCGGCTCGCAGGCCTGGAACTCCAACGACTCGCGCATCGCCAAGCGCATGGCGCTTCTGGTGTTCACCGACTTCCTTTGCTGGTCGCCGATCGCTTTCTTCGCGCTGACGGCCGCGTTCGGCGCGCAGCTAGTGTCGCTAGAGGAGGCGAAGGTGTTCACGGTGTTCGTGCTGCCGCTCAACTCATGCTGCAACCCATTCCTGTACGCAATCCTCACGAAGCAGTTCAAGAAGGACTGCGCCCTCGTGTGCAAAGCCATCGAAGAGTCGCGCGTGACGCGCGGCATCGGCCGCTGTCGACACTCGTCCAACTTCAGCAATCGCCAGACGCCCGCCAACACCAACAGCCTGGCGGAGCGCTCGTCGCGCGGCCAGCACGGCGCGGCGTGCGCGTGCCGCCGCCTGCTGCCGGGCGCGGGCGCGGCCGAGCGCGGCGCGGGGCTGCGCGCGCAGGCCGGCGGGCAGCGGCTGCTGCGCTGGCTGCGCGCGTGCGGCCGGCGCGCCGCCCCCGCGCCCGCGCCTGCGCCCCGCCAGCCGGCCGCCGCGCCTGCGCGCGCGGGCTCGGTGTCGTCGTCGGTGGAGTTCTCGTCGTCCCGCTCGGACTCGTGGCGCACGTACGGCCGGCCGCCCCCGCCGCCGCGCCGCGCCGCCTCGTGGCTGGTGGCGCGCAAGACGTCGCAGGACTCCAACCTGTCGTCGTCGCGCAACGACTCGTCGGGCTCCAACGCCACGGCGTCCACGGGCACGTGGCGCACGTCGCGCTCGGGCGGCAGCGCGGCGGGCGGCGCGGGCGCAGCGGGCGCGGGTGCGGGCGCGCGGCCGCGGCTGACTCGCCAGCCGGCCGTGAGC
This sequence comes from Abrostola tripartita, assembly GCA_905340225.1. Classification (NCBI taxonomy): domain Eukaryota; kingdom Metazoa; phylum Arthropoda; class Insecta; order Lepidoptera; family Noctuidae; genus Abrostola; species Abrostola tripartita. The sequence goes on along the minus strand of HG996504.1, from coordinate 11,964,993 downwards.
GCGGACGAGCCGCCGGGCTCGCCGGGCGGGCTGCCTGCGCCTGCGCCGCGCCACCTGCACACCATCCCGTCGGCGGCCGAGGCGGAGCTGCAGCCGGACGACGCCCCACAAGACTGACTCTCCGTCCACGGGCGCTCCGCCGCCGACCTAACCAGACAAATAAAGTAACTGCTACGACTTAGACATAATATTTTGTACAGTATTAGGGAGTCTGCGGCGTCCATGTAGGTGTCGAACAAATAAAGTATTATAACAAAATAATTATTTATTTAGGAAAATGTTGACATATTAAGAGTATTTATGAGTCGATTATATTGCTACAATTATATTTACAGTAGAGATAAAGTTTACCAGCCGCGTACTGCGTGCGGGCCTACAGCGGCTACAGCCCACGACACGCTGCTGTCGCCCGCACTGTTGTAATTGTAATGTATTGAATACCAACTGGATAATAATATTTTATGAATACATATTAAGTGAACAAACTACCGTTAAGTACGAGTCGTTAGAATTAAATAATTAGGTTTTGTATGTTGTTACGAGTTACCGTAGCGTAGTGACGCAGCCAGCGGCCGCGAGCTGCGCGAGGTGTCCGCTCAGTACCGCTCAGTGCCGCTCAGTGCCGCCGCGCAAACAGTGCCAATTACTTACATTGTAATATACACACTTGTTATTTATTATTATTGCAAACGTTACTCAACACTCTGATCGCTTATCGACTAGCTATGAACCAATCACAGACAACTCACGAACGATATTTAACTTTAGACCTTCTTTACATATTTGTAAGTAAAAAAGAAAATCATTTATATAAGAAATATTTTCTATGTCATAATACTTAATAGAGTTTAAGAATTTGAGAATATTGTGTGAACGACTGTTTCACTGAATGTTATGACTTATACGTCAGTTGTAAAGAACGCGCGAGGGGACGCCCTGGGCGCCGGGCGTGCGGCCGCCGCCGCCTGCCGGACACGGCACTTGTTGAACCTTTTGTAACTATATTATATCAGTTAACATTGAATATTATTATGACCGTTAGCACGTGCACATACATATAGTTACATAGTCGTGTCTATTTATTGATGTGTCCGAGTGACGCGTGGTTGAGAGTGCTATTTATTTTATTGTACAATAATTATACGAGAACTGTCATCGTGACTTTTATTATACCCAGTCTCACTCTGGCAACCCCCCTCCCCCCCACCTCCCATTCAAAGACGCCTCTTTCATCAATGGACGATCAACTGCTACATTATTATTAATTATTATTAGTTTTAAAATAATTACGGTAATAATTGGTAATTAATTACATCACAAGGTTACATTACGCGGAAATTATGTTACGGATATTATACAACATACTATAAAGATCTCAACTTCAGCCTGTGCAGTAAACACCGAGTGGTCTAAATGCAATGTTATAGGAATAGCTAACCTCGGCAAGCGCGACCGATACGACCGACTCGACCGGGAACACATCGTTACGTGGGATGTGTTGTGAACACAGTATGAGAGCTCGCCGCTCAGCAGCCCCGGCGCGCGGCGGCCCGGCTCAGGTGTCGCGGGCGGGCTCGCTGCCGGCGCGCGCGCGCGGCGCGGGCGGCGCGGGGGGCGCGGGCGGCGCGGGGGGCGCGGGCAGCGGGCCGGGCGGCGCGGGCGGCGGGGACTCGCGCAGCAGCTCCTTGCGCGCGCGCCGGCGCCGGAACTCCGCGAACTGCCTCCCGAGCCGCTCCTCCAGCACGTCGGGGCGCCGCCGCCGCTCCTCGCTCACCTCGGCCTCAGAGTTCTCCTCGTCCACCTCCTGCGACATCATCCTTATGACACACGTGACGTTATATGCTAATAAAAGCTAAAGGCTAATTTGAATTTAAAAAACGCGGGAAATCGCAGGTTACAGATTCACTGCGACGCAACGGCTTGACGGATTTTGATGATATTTTCAGTAGCAAATAACTGATGGTATAAGGAGCAACTAAGACGACTTGATTTTGAAAATATTTAGGGTTCCGCGGGAACAAATACATCAGATCCTAAATCTGTTTACTGCTGCTACGTACCGTTAATTTTATTTGAAATCCCGTCCTCGTAAAATAGTTATTATAATAAATATTTTTAAAGTCCGTCAGCGGTCAGACCTTGATCTCAGCGAACGTGACCGGCGTGGTGCGGTGTCGGTGACGCGGCTCCGCACGGCGCAGGCGCCGACCTCGCGCGAGCGCCGATGCCGACGCCGGGTACACTGCGTCCATGTCAGATCCTGAAACGTCGTGGATTTTCATTATTAACAAAAACTACCCCTGTACTAAGACTTTAACTTTATTTTTAATCATATGGGTACCCTTTTTACACGACTGCCCAAAAAAGAAGTGTAATGTTTTCAGGGTTCATGTATGTATGTATGTGAGTTTCTTTATTCCACCAAAACTTCTGAATGCCTGAACTGATTTTGATGTATGGAGTGTCGTTAGAAATTAGAATCCTTACACTATCGCGAGTAACATAGGCTATAAAAAAATTAACAAATAAAAATAATTAAAAAACACGACTGCTAAGAACTAAAAAGTCAAAAACAAGTTCCATCGCAGTCAGGGGACCGTTCTGTGAAACACTGTCCTATCTACGAGGTACCCCGACTGCGATGGAACTAGTTTCTCACTTTTTAGTTCGTTTAATGTCATAGCACTCGTGTTTTTAATTTTTTTTAATTATATTTTTTTTACATCCTCATCATCATCATCATCAGCCAAAAGACGTCCACTATTGAACATAGGCCTCCCCGTTTAAGCGGGGGGGGTTTGCCATAATCCCCACGCCTGGCAAGCGGCTTGGGGATCGCAGTATTGGTGGTAAAGTTACAGAAGACGCTGCTGCCCATCTTCTGAGTTTTCCCTTAGTCACCTCTTACGACACCCACGGGAGGAAAGGGGGTGGTCAATTCTAGGCCGGATACCACACGGCACATTTACATCCTACTTATTACAAAATAAACAAAGATCCCTATGGCCCCATCTGATAATTTTTTTTACGGACCTCAAACGGTACCTATACCTACTGTAGTTACTACACTTGTGATATGCATTCGACAGCACGTTAAGCCTTTGAACAAGGCTGGCTCAGAACGTGGCTTAGAACGTGGTTCCGGGTAGTTAGAAGCCTGATGAGAACGTATTTGTATCATGTATCCACCCTCTTTATAGGGTGGATAGCGCTGGCGGCGTTGGTGGTAGAATGCTATTGAGCTCCCGCGTCTGTGCCATCAAAAGCTCAGAGCACTAGTAGGCATTGTGCGGTTTTTATTGATTACGGTAAGGCCGCTGTGGATCTTATTGGGTTTATGGGGAGGAGTCCGACATCTCCCACAGCGGGGGATGGGTAATGCATGAGCACTCCCAAAAAGGAGGGGGATGTACAGTAATTGAGTAATTGGGTTGTAGAGGCCCGACAGACAGACGCTTGATGTAACATACTACCAGCACAATACTAGTACCTAGTATAAATAAACTGATATTTTTTTATTTACATCGTGTTCTATTTGCATAGCAAATGATTCTACACATTTGATTCCATAGAGAAGAGAATTAGTGATCTAAGAGATATTTCAACTCTTTTTATTTAGCAATTTCAATTGGTTACAAGGTGTTCTGTCTCGTGTTAAATCTGCAGATTATAATAATATTACCAAGCACTTTTTTATGGATGACAGTCATATTTGACAAAAATCCCATTTAATTACATCAAGGTTAAAAAAAACATTTATTTAATACTTCCGGATAGGAGTCCGATGGTAGGTATAGACGCGGTTTATCTGGTCGTCGGACCACCTTCTGATCACTGGTAAAGTATACCTAGGTAGGTAGGCTTCAGCTGCAACAGTAGTTGTGAAACAGGTGGGTGATGATGAGTGACCTACTTCACCTGTTAAATAGTAGATACATATATACATAACGTCACGCCTATTTAGGCAGAGACAACGGATTTTGATCCCATAGTAAATACCTGTAAATACTTCAATTTAAGGGTACCTATCTGACAAACATAAATATGTAACTGATACTCTGAGATAAATTTCAGTGAAACCGTCTGGCGTCTCACCATTTTATATACCTAATTCGCTCGTCGGGCGCACGCAACCGCATTCGGTTAAAATTGTATGTGTAGGTGTGATCGCTAGCGCATTCGTCGGCGCTATGCAGACATACGGCCCGAGCTGATACAATGTATCGTGTAATCATTAAAAATACCTCGCACACTGCACAACCGTACACATTTACTTTAGGAGAAACTCATTCATCATGGACTATCGTTTTATACATGTGGAGCCTTCAAGCATTAACGAATATCATATACCGGGTAAGATCGCACAAACCACAACACAGCAGCTGTTTAACGACGCGTGTTGGGTCGCACTTACCTGCTAGACTATGTCGTTACAGCTCATCGAACGCGCTGCGAGTCTGATGGTCCTCGAGGAGCATCAGTGTGTGTTGTGATGCATGTCGGCGCGGCGCGCGGCGGGTGCGCGTGCCGCCTGCGCCGGCCTCGCCGCAAACGGAAGCACTGTGGTTCTCAGTACGCAAAGTAATTAATCGCGACCTAATTGACGAAAGTCGTGGTGAACCGCCACCGCCAGCGCCGCCACAGCCACCGTCGTCACTCGGGGTGCTTCACACTGACTGATACGGTAGGAACAAAAAGAACCGCGACGTGGTTCCGGTGGTGTTTCAGCGACGGGAGCGAATGTGCGGCCCACTCAACGTATCGCGGAGTTGTGCGATGCGAGCAGTGGCTTGTTATTTTTTCCCGAGAAATCTGTATGTTTTGGTGAGTGACCGCGTTCCGGTGGCGAGGTGCCAGGCACCCCCCGCCCCCCTCGTGGCCGAGTAGCCGCGCTTCGCCGCTCCTCGAGACGCGCGCTCGTAAACAAACAACACACACACACCACCACCTTAACTGACTAGATGTTGTTTACCTAATTGTAGCAAGTGTACCTACCTACTTATTAAGTTACCATTTTAATGCCCTAATGAGGTACCCACCTATTTATTTTAGGTACCTAAGTTATGGCAATAACTAATTAATGGACAGGTATATCGTTACTGGACATGTGCTGACTAGTCGGTAAATTAAGTCGATTCAATTTTTCGTTACTACACTTCATGTTCTTTCTTCTTTTTTACAAAAATAACTGAAGAATTGATTATAAACACTTATATTATGGTAAGTGAAGTTTGGCTTTATATTGCCATAACTTTTTCCACACAGCGAATTGGTACTTCCCGCCATAATCAATACACTGGAGTGTCTAATTATAACATCAAAATAACAGTTTTTAATCAATCCATACGATAGTATACACCAGCTATTATATACTCTAATTGTTTTCGATACCTCTGTAGGGGTTCCGCAAGAATTTAGAAAAAAAATCAAAACACCTCTCTCTGGTCGAACGTTTTGACTCCGCGTCCGCGCGTAGGTATATTTATTTTGCTTCCCAAAAGGGTTCCGTCACCAAAAAAGTTTGAGAACCACTGGTATACACGATACACATAAAAAATACAATTGAAAAAATAATTGTGTGTCTGTCTGTTTGTTCTGGCTATTCTCCGAAACGGCGGGACAGATTTTGACCGGAATTTCACTGTCCGATAGCTAATGGTCCGGGGTCTAATATAGGCTCCTTCTCGAAACGAATACATAACATCACGCCTGTATTGTAGGCATTGGTGCACATATAGTACACCCACATTTCGTCAGTTATGTTTTTAGGTCCCAATATAATAGGCGAGCCTATTGCCATTAACCGAGCACAAATCCAGACTCCGTGCTGCTACTGAGAATTACCTGATGAAAAAACCCAGTAACACTTTGCCCGAACCGGGATTCGAACCCAGGACCTCTTGCTCAGTAGTCGCGCTTGCCAACCACTAGACCAACGAGGCAGTCGAAAGTAAGGTATTATTTGAAACTAATACTACTCGAAAATATTTAGGGTTCCGCGGGAAAATTAGAAAAACGCAGGTTACCAGGGGCGTAGCTACCGCCGTATCAATGATACGGGGCCCCCGGGCTACAGGGGCCCCGGACGTGTGTAAGCAAAAAATCGTAAAAGCTCCCAAAAAAATCATGTCATGAAAAAGTGCCCAACGTATCTAGAAATTTTAAACACTTCAAAAATTACAAAACTCAAAAATTGTATCTCTTCGATTGATATTTAATGTGCTCTGACTATGATGATCCCTACCGGTTTTCACCATCCTGATCATATTGACCTCACATAATGTCCTCCTGACCGAATTTCGGTCACGGCGGCCTGTCTCAGCTGAGACTAGCCATCTGCGCAGGAGATATTATAGTGCACAAGTATGCGTGCAGACACGGTGCTTTCCCTATTCCCTCACTCTCGTAATCCGATGGGATGGTAGACCGACACGACCGGAGAGAAATCAGGCGCAGGACCAACGGCTTAACGTGCCTTCCGAAGCACGGTGGGGTCTTGACATGTAAAAACGGTCACCCATCACAAGACTGACCGCGGCAAGCACGGCTTAACCTCGCAGATCGACTGATCTGCCGGGTAGCGGCATAGCTACGAGCCCCACATTCACACATCACATACATACATATAAATAAAATTGGAGTGCCTGTTTGTAACATCAAAATCAACAGCTTTTTACTCAATGCAGATTGATAATATACATAGGTACACGATACACAAAAAAAGGCAATTTCGTTTTTGGCTGTCTGTTTGTTCCGGCTAATCTCCGAAACGGCTGAACCGATTTTGAGCAGACGGGCCAGGGCCTAAAACATGCTACCTTGGATTTCGAATATGCAGGATAGCAAGAAAAACGCGGAAAATTCATTGATTTTAGCTAATCTGCGACGGCTTGACGGATTTTCATGGGACTTCCATTGGCAGATAGCTGATGTTATAAAGTCTAATAAAGGCTCCTTTGAAAACCATAAATATTTAGGGTTCCACGGGAAAATTAGAAAAACGTGGGAAATTCACGGGATACAGCTTCTTCGCGACTGCTGGACGGATTTTTACGGGATTTTCACTGGCAAATAGCTGATGTTATAAGGAGTATCTAAGGTTACTTTTAAATTTAAAAATATTTAGGGCTACGCGGGAAAAAATTAAAAACCCATAAAATTGTTAACAAAATCATACGCTTCTTGGTCGTTATGATAGTCTCATTTTCGGTTTAACGATCGGGGCCGCGCATCTTAGATTTGCGGATGACCTAATCTTGATTGCCGAATCCCTGGAAGACCTGCAACGTATGCTTAAAAATCTTTTTGATGCTTCCTTAGAAGTTGGGCTAAAAATGAACCTGTCAGTCATCTCACGAGAATCAATTGCTGCTGTTATAGTACGGAACTACTATCTGTGATATTATGTTCAATATTTTGGCAAGAAACATTCAGATAAGTCAATATCCAGGAGAATACGACTCGGGTGGGCAACATTCGGTAAGCTAGACCACATGCTTACTGCGGTCGAATAAGATTCTCCAATGCCTTAAAACTCGCCTTTTCAACCAATGTGTCCTGTCTACAATGAATTACGGTGCGAGACATAGACGCTCACAAAGAAGACTATCCACGTAAGAGTATCACAGCGGGCTCTGGAGCAAGCCATGCTCGGTATAAACATATTAGAACGAGTGCGCAACACTGAAATCCGTCGTCGGACAAACGTCTACGACGTTGGTGATAGCGCAGCACGTATGGGCAGGATACCTGGCTAGATGGGAAGATGGACGATGGAGTAAGGCTTTGACTGATGGCGACGCCAGGGACGGCCATTAACACGTTGGGTTCACGAAATTTATAAAACTGTGAAGAACACTTGGATGAAAGACGCTCACGGAATAATAGCAGATAAGGATGTCATAGAAAAAGGGCAGCCTTTACCCAGCAGTGGGTGATACCGGGCTGAAATGATGATGATTTGGGCCAATCCACGGGCACTTCTTGGATGTCCGCTTCTGGAAGAAGGAATCAAATAGAGATTGTCCTTCTCCATGATGTCGACCAGCAGCTGGCCCCTCTGGATCCGCCGTCCATATCCATACGACCCTACACCCGTCACTATTCCGAGTCATATATGTACTAGTTAGTTAGTTATTATATATATACCTAGTTATATTTATACTTGGCGTTGAAGTCTCCTATTACAACGGCAATTTATGTTTCGGAGGTATGTATGGCTTTAGAGATCTCCTCATACATAGCTTCTACTTCATCATTAGGGTGTGTCGAAGACGGCGCATTTAACTGGATGACCTTCAACGAAAACTGATTGGTGATTCTGAGTATCTAAATTAATACAGTTCGATTATCCGAAAAAACCGGTTTTCCGAACACCCATGTCCTCCAATTAGTTCGGATAATCGACGTTCTACGTGTATATTTGACACATCACTTGTACTAGTCTTATTAAAGTCTGGGGCGGATGAATTCTAGACACTGTAGTACTACACTGAGGGATTTTGGAATTCAAGCCCAGACTACAAAAAGGAGCTTAGATTCAGCTCTTAGTCTTCAAATTGAATAAAAATCACAAAAAAGTTACCTATTTATAAGATCTAATTTTTTTTATACCTATGTTTTTACAAAATATAATAAATGACTTTAACTTTGATAGCGCAATCACTTGACAGCCAATATACCACAAATCGATCACAAAACATTGCGGAGTCGGCACCCGAACACATTATCGTGACGTCACCGCTCAAATTTTGCCAGAATTAGCAAAAACAATCTACATGTCATTTCGCTTTCCTTATGCACAACTTCACTAGTAAAAAGAGTAATTTGTTGTTACCATGTCGATTCCCTCAAAGTAAAAGCTTATTTATAAGATTAGGGCGCCTCCATAGATATACCTCGCTGGCTGACACTTGGTATTTGCGTTGACAATTGACATTGACATTTGACAATAATTAGTGACAACTAGGAAATTGGACTATTAAGTTTGTTCTTTGTAAGTATTTAAGTAATCACAGAGTACTTTTTATAATCAAAGAAGGAAATAAAAAAACAACAAAAATGAGTTATATGCTCGGACACTTACACAATGGCTGGCAAGTAGACCAAGCCATCCTGTCTGAAGAAGACCGTGTAGTGGTAAGTAAGTGATATACCAAGTAGTGAGGTAGAAACCTATTTAGGTTAAACAACTAGATACTTGTTTAAATTTTGATTCTGGAATATATTGGCAGAAATCACGAACATTAAATTATTGATTTACGCACCACCCGGTAATTCTGCGAGTTCCACCTTTAATAAATATCCAATAGCGACTGGACTTATAAAACTGTTACCTGGATCTCTATATAATTCGAATATTAAGTATGTATATCTATTTACAGGTTATACGGTTTGGTCACGACTGGGACCCAACTTGTATGAAGATGGATGAAGTTTTATATAGCATAGCAGAGAAAGTTAAGAACTTTGCTGTCATATACCTAGTAGACATCACAGAAGTGCCAGACTTTAATAAAATGTAATGCCAACTACATCATTTATACATATATTTTTAAACCACACTAAGTATTTAAATGTAACAACAGATCTAATTTTGCATGCTTTGGTAATCTATACATAAGGATTTTAAATTAGAGTATGTAGGACTGCTTCATTGTATATAATAAAGATGAGTCTGTGAGACACCAGTAGGCTGGTACTTAGATTAAGTATTCAGTTGCTAATTTTATGCTTGTTTTCCAAAGGTATGAATTGTACGACCCCTGCACGGTTATGTTCTTCTTCCGTAACAAGCACATCATGATCGATCTGGGTACTGGCAACAACAACAAGATCAACTGGCCACTGGAAGACAAGCAGGAGATGATTGACATCATTGAGACTGTGTACCGTGGTGCTAGAAAGGGCCGTGGTCTTGTGGTGTCACCCAAAGACTATTCTACGAAGTACAGATACTAGTCCAGCCACTACACACTTGTTGTGTACTGTGATATTCTGCAGGGCTCATGTACTTCATAATTTAATGAAGTTTACATCATTTTAGTTGGTTGTCTATAACAGATGATGCTATCGTCCAGATGCAGAAAGCCTATGCTATGGAGTGGTGTCTGGTGTCTGTCATGTATCAACTAAGGTGTAAAGTTGTTGGCAAACATTGTTTTAAATGTTCAAATTTATGATGTTAATTAAGTCATATTAAATGTATTTGTAATTACATTACATTATCCATTTACCAACCCTGTGGCTCAGACATTTCATTAATACTGGGTTAATGATTGCGATGAGATATTATTAAAAAGAAATATTTATATACCTCGTTTTAGTTTCTGAATACGAAAAGATAGTATTGATTGCATACATAAAGTATCTAAAACAAAATTATAGTTTTTATCTTATCACCATCATTTGCAGCCGCACTTCAACCATGCTGGGTATTGCCCTCTCTTTTTGTGTGCCAGACTGCCAGCCTCATCCAGGTTCCACCTACGACGATCATCTTCTCCCTGCCAGGCAGCCGATGATTCGATCGATATTTTATTTACCTAAGCTTAAATTCGAAATAAATAACCTCCCAGTCTATTAGATCCCATAAAACGCAAGTTTAAGGATATTAGTGAATTCTATAAAATTAAGTCTGAGTTATGTTCGAATTCACATGAAATGTAAGTGTGTGCATGAGATTCGCTGTATATTCTTTTACTTCCATATAGTGTCATATCAGATGTCAAAAACTATCGTCCGATTTCTATACTTTCTGGTTTTTCTAAAATATTTGAGTCTCTCGTTTGCCCAGTCATCACCCACATGCGAGCCCATTAATTTCAGCCCATCAACACGGTTTTATGTTAGGCCGGTCCACTGAAACAAATCTAGTAACATACCTTAACGATCTATCTAGCGATCTTGACAAAGGTCGCCAAGTGGATGCTATTTACACTGACTTTAGTAGTGCCTTCGACAAAGTCAATCATCACTTTCTGATTCAAGAACTTGAATTATACGGTATTGGTGGCCCACTTCTAAGGTGGCTTGCATTTTATCTATCAAAAAGATCTCAGTTAGTCGCGGTTGGTGGATTCGAATCTCAATCATACTACGCAGATTCAGGGCTCACATCTTGGTCCAGTTCTATTCCTTAAAACATCCAATACTGCAAGTTCTCCCTTTTTGCCGACGATCTAAAAATCTATAGAACAATAGTTACTATCGCCGACACAAATAAATTACAAAAAGACCTCGAAAGCATTAACTTCTGGTGTACCAGCAACAGAATGATTCTTAACGCCACCAAATGTCATCAAATAACATTCACGCGCAAAAGAAACCCTTTAATTTATAACTACACTCTCAATAACATATCTTTAAACAAAACTAATGAAATAAAAGACCTAGGCGTTATATTAGATAGTAAACTTCAATTTACCTCTCACATAGACCAAACATTAAAAAAATCTGCCCAAATGCTTGGATTTCTCAAAAGGAATTCGACCTGCTTTAAAAAATCTCAAACCAAGATGCTTCTTTACAACACACTGGTAAGAAGTAACCTCGAATATGCCAGTGCAGCATGGAATCCTTCTTACAGTGCTCACTGACTCACTCCCAACGAATTGAACGCATACAACGTTCTTTCACACGGTCGCTCGCCTTTAGTGTCCAAGGCATCTCACACGGGTGCCCATACTCTCACAGATTAGCACACTTCAGTGAAAATATGAGATCACAACAGGTGTGTGCGCGCCGCACTGGTGGCACTTTTACCATAACACAGGGTATGTGTTTTGCCGCAGTCAACAAGTTAAGCATTTTACTCCTAAAAGGCGATGAAAGAATATTTTTGAATTATTATCGTCAAGTAGTAAAATAAAAGAGTATTATCATTTGAGATAGTGTAAGTTTAATTCAGTCTTAAGCAGACAATCAAGTAGGGAACACTGTAGCACGCGACGGAGACGTCGCCGGGCGGCGGGGCTCGGGCGGCCGGCGCGGGCGTGACTAGTGCGCCGGCGCGCGCGGCCCGCGGCCTAGGGCCCGGCCTCGTCGGGCTCGGGCCGCGCCTCGCCCGGCGCCTCGCCGCGCCAGTCCAGCGCGCCCGGCGCCCAGATGGAGGCCAGCGAGCGGAAGGGGTCGTAGGGCCGCACGGGCCGCGGCGGCGCGCCGAAGCCGGGCGGCGGGCGCACGGGCCCGGGCGGCGCGGGCTCGGCGTAGCCGCCCCACAGCCACGCCGCCGCCGCCGGCCGCGGCTCCAGCGACGCGCCCCACACCGAGCTCAGCGAGCGGAACGAGCCGCTGCCCACTGCGCCCACCGCGCCCACTGCGCCCACCGCGCCCACCGCGTTCGCGCCGCCCACCGCGCCTACTGCGCCCACTGCGCCCACCGGCTCATCTGCTATCACAACAGATTATCATGAGGCGTACAGATTACACATCTTTTGAGGTCATATTCCAATGTTATTTATAATAACATTTTTTTAGTGCCATCAGCTTTGTTTAGTTATGTACTAGATTACCGATCATATTTTGTGATCTTATGGGCGCAAAGTTTCGAAGTTAGTATGTTCTATAACATTAAGACGTTAACAGTGCGCGTTCAATGATTGTGTAATTAACCATCGGAATACCCAGATTCCGATGTTATTTTTGGAATTCAAAATGGCGGCCACTACTTTTGTATAATTCATAGATTTCATCATATAAGAGCTTTGTGAGTGTGCCGAGTACGAGTTTGTAATTATTTTTGGAATACTAAGCGGTCACATCCTATGCGAATCTTTGCAATCTGAAATCTGCATAATTTACACAATGGGCAGTCTTACCGTGAAAGTCGCGGGAGGGAGCGAAGGCTGCGCGCTCCACGGGCGGCGGGGGGCGCCACGAGAAGTCTGCCTCGCGGTGCGCATGCGCCGCGTCGCCGTTGAAGTAGAACAGCGAGTGGTCGGGCGCGGCCGGCGCGGGCTCGGCGCGGCGCCGCACGTCCGAGCCGATGGGGGCCAGCGCCGCGCCCGCCGGCCCGCGGGCCACCACCGAGCTCCACGACGCGCCCCAGCGGAGCGCGGCCGGCGCGCGCGCGTCGGGCCGCGGGGGCGCCGGGCTGCGCGGGGGGGACGCGGCCGCGCGCTCCCCGCGCCGCTTGCCCGCCTTGTCGCGGCGCGCGTGCGGCTTTCCGGGCGCGCGCGCGCGGGGCGAGCGGGGCGAGGCGCGCTCTCCGCGCTCGCGCCGCGCGGGCGAGCCGGGCTCCCGGCGCGCGCGCGCGGGGCGGGGCGCGGCGGCCAGGCGCGCGGGCGACGCGAACCCCGCGTCCGGCGCCGGCGACGAGCGCCCGGCGGCCGGTGCGGGCCGAGCGCGGGACGCGTCCCCTTCCGGCTCGTCGCCCTCGTCGGCGTCGTCCCGGTCGTCCGCGGTCGGCGACGACGAAGAAGCCGAGGCCGAACCGGAGCCGGTGGACGCCGCGTCGTCGTCGCCGCTGCCCGGCGGCCGGTCTTCGGTTTCGGGGTCGGCTTCGTATCCGTCGGTGACGGCGGGCGGATCTTCGAGCGGTTCGGGCGCCTCCGAGTCGAGCAGCGGGACATCATCGGAGACGAGCGACGGGGAGGGCGGTCGACGGGCGTCGTCATCGCGGTCGGCGTCCTCGCTGGAGCGCGAGTCGTCGTCGTCGGCGCGCCGCAGCACCTCGGCCCGCCAGCGCTCGAAGGCGCGGCGCTCGGCCAGCGGGTCCAGCGGCGGCGCGTCGCGGCGCGGCGGGCGGCGGCGGCGCGCGGGCGGGCGGCGGGGGGGCGCGGCGGGCGCGGGCGGGGCGGGCGCGGGCCGGGCCAGCGCGCGCAGGTCGAGCGGCTGGCGCGCGGCGGGCGCGGGCGCAGGGCGGGCGGCGCGCGCGCGGCGCAGCTCGCGCTCGGCGTCCAGCGCGGCGGCGGCCAGCACGAGCGCCAGCGCGGCCAGCGCCAGCAGCGCGGCGGCGGCGCGCGCGGCGGGCTCCCAGGGCGGGCGCGGCGCGGCGGCGGCGCAGCGCGGCAGCAGGCGCGCGGGCGCGGCGGCGTGCAGCGCGAAGGCGGCGCGGCCGGTGTCGGTGCGCGCGGTCAGCGGGCAGGCCACGCGCGCCAGCGTGTAGTCGGGCGTGAAGGCCAGCGTGAGCGCGCGCGACTCGTTGGGCGCGAGCGCGAGCGGCGCGCAGGGCGACAGACGGAAGCCGCGCGCCTGGCAGGGCTGGCCGGCCAGGCGCCACTCGCGCAGGCGCACGGCCACCTGCCCCGTGTTGCGCGCCACCAGCGTGCGCCGCACGGTGCCGGCCGCGCCGCACTCGCTCACCTGCCGCGACCAGAACGTACTCTGACACACGATTCCAAAAAGCGTTGGCGCTAATAGGTTATGACGCACTGCTTGAACTAGAAATGCCGCGTGTTCGACTCTTCGTATTCACATTTGTTGCATCACTACTTGAAATATTACCTCAAAGAGTAGCGGCGCGTCGGTCCCGGGACGGCGACCGCCCAGCTCGAAGCTCGGGTAGGCGCCGCGTCCCGACAGCTGTACGCCCTCCATTATAGTCAGATTATTCCTGCACACGCGCACAACAGACACGTTAATGTTAACACTCCAGCAGTCGTCGACTGGGCTCGGCCGATGCCCGCACTCACCGGAGATACAGGTAGGCGGAGAGCGCGGCGGGCTCCTGCGGCGCGAAGCTGAGCTTGATGTCCAGCTCGGCGTCGGGCGGCAGCAGCAGCAGCGGCAGCGCGTGCGGCGGCGGGCGCTCGGGTGCGCCGGGCGCCGCCCGCACCGCGCCCCGCGCCGCGCGCCACTCCAGCAGTGTGAAGGCCGCGCGCGCCCAGCGGCAGCCGCCCGCGCCGCACTCCGCCGGCTCGGCGCCCGCGCTGCAACACGACTGGTCAGGCCTCGCTCGCTCCGGCGCCCCGCCCTCCGCCGTACACTTACAGGTCGACGGGCGCGGCCGCCAGCACGGCCTGCAGCAGCAGCGCGTGGCTGCGCGACGGGTTGCGCACGCGCAGGCGCAGCGGCACGGCGGCGCCCACGCCGGCCAGCCCGGCGTCGGCGCGCGCGTCGGCCAGGCGCGGCCACCACGCGGCCACGGAGCCCCGCACCGGCACCTGCAGCACCTGCGTGGTGTGCACGTGCAGCGAGATGTTGTGCACGGCGGGCTGCGCCGCGAACAGGGCGTAGCGCGCGTGCTGCAGCGCGGCGTCGTCGCGCAGGCCGGGCTCGGGGCGCGCGGCGCGGCGCAGCCAGGCCGCGCCCTCGGCGGAGGCGGCGTCCAGGCCGCAGTAGCAGGCGGGCCGGCAGCGCTGCTCGGCCGCGAAGCCCACGCTGCCCACGGCGTGCCGGCCGGCCGTGACGTCACCGGCCTCACCCGCGGGCGGCGCCCTGCCGCACACCACACACGCTAGTTACCATCCCTACTTCTATTCCGCACCGACTCGTCCGAGGCATAGCTTTGCATTTTAGGTAAGTGGTACGCCGATCACGTTACTGAGCCAATCTTCAGCCGACGCATTGAATATGAGTTAGTTTAACAATATAGCATGAAAGTATAATCTGAATTACTAAAGGGAATTTCAAGAGCTTCCTATCTTTAAATTTAAATTTGATGGCCGGGCCAATGTTGTTATTAAAGAAAAGTTTCTCAAGATTTTATCACTTGCACGTGTTTAGGAACATCTGTCCATGGTGATTTGGAAACTAAATCAATGACAGCAACTTTAGCAGTTGTAGCTTCAACAATATGGAAGTTCAGAACAAAGTTCGGAAGTGTCTATTTGGAGAACCTTTAGAACTATGAGCTGCTATAGGACGGGCTGAGCCTACTAAGGTATGCCTGTGGCCCAGACTTATGATAATAATATGCAGCCGTAACAGCGTGTGTGTACGACTCACTCATAGAAGACAGCGGGATCGTTCGGCGGCAGCGCAACGTTAAGCATGCGCATGGGCAGCGCCATGCTGCTCTCCAGGACCAGCGGCGCCGACGCCCACGCGTACTGCCGGCAAGATAGTACACAGATTAAATACAGATAGGAGGTGGAGTAAGTACTTTATCAATCATAAATACACAAATAAAATTGTAATATAAGTTTGTAACACCAAAATATATTTTTTTACCTAATGCACACGATAGTATGCACACACATAACAAAAATGCAATAAAATTTTTTTTTGTCTCTGTGTCGGTTTGTTCCTGGTAATCTCCGAAACGGTGGGGGCCGATTTTGACAGGACTTTCACTGGCATATAGCTGATAAAATGAAATGGTAAACGACCATAACTAGGACCTATCATTATTATTATTTCAGCCATGGTCGTCCCACTGCAGGGCAAAAGCCTCCCTCCTTTCCTTTCTCCATTCCTCCCGGTTGTGAGCTGCTGTAGTCCAAGTATAGGAGTCAAGTTCGTCCCGCCACCTTCTTTTGGGCCTGCCGCGACGCCTTTTGATATTGTTTGGCATCCACTCAATATCAAAAGACCTATGCATTATAAAATAAAAACTTTGAAAATAAGAGCACCCTAATGTAGTTCTCCGCGGGAAAAAAAATTGAAATCCATAAAATTGTTAACAAAATCAGATTCAATTAAGTAAATCTGCTTACTGCTGCCATGTACAGGTTTTTAAATCGAAATCCGCGTGGACGAAGTCCCTGGCAAAAGCTAGGTTATTTATAAAATGCGTTGGGAAAATGCTAATGGGACAAACAGTGGCACGTACCGGCGCAGCGCGGTGCAGCTGCAGCGGCAGCGCGTGCAGGCGCCCGGCGTGCGCGCTCAGGGTCACGGTGGCGCGGGTGAGGGCGCGCGGCGCGCCCGACTGCGCAGGCGCCGCCCACAGCGACACGGCCCCGCGCAGCGAGCCCGCGCGCGCAGGAGCCACCACCGTCAGCAGCGCGCGCGACGAGCCGCCCGCCGGCACGCAGCGCTGAACACATTACAGCACTCGTGAGGATATTGCCGTGTGTGTGTGTATGTGTGTGTGAGGGTGTGTGTGTATGTGTGTGTGTGTGTGTGACTCACGCAGGGGTGGTTGGGCGGCGGCGCGCGCAGGTGTGCGCAGGCCTCCAGCGCGAGCTGTGCGCCGGCCAGCTCGGCCGTGTGTGTGTGTGTGTGTGACTCACGCAGGGGTGGTTGGGCGGCGGCGCGCGCAGGTGTGCTCAGGCCTCCAGCGCGAGCTGTGCGCCGGCCAGCTCGGCCGTGTGTGTGTGTATGTGTGTGACTCACGCAGGGGTGGTTGGGCGGCGGCGCGCGCAGGTGTGCGCAGGCCTCCAGCGCGAGCTGTGCGCCGGCCAGCTCGGCCGTGTGTGTGTGACTCACGCAGGGGTGGTTGGGCGGCGGCGCGCGCAGGTGTGCGCAGGCCTCCAGCGCGAGCTGTGCGCCGGCCAGCTCGGCCGTGTGTGTGTGTGTGTGTGACTCACGCAGGGGTGGTTGGGCGGCGGCGCGCGCAGGTGTGCGCAGGCCTCCAGCGCGAGCTGTGCGCCGGCCAGCTCGGCCGTGTGTGTGTGTGTGTGTGTGTGTGTGACTCACGCAGGGGTGGTTGGGCGGCGGCGCGCGCAGGTGTGCGCAGGCCTCCAGCGCGAGCTGTGCGCCGGCCAGCTCGGCCGTGTGTGTGTGTGACTCACGCAGGGGTGGTTGGGCGGCGGCGCGCGCAGGTGTGCGCAGGCCTCCAGCGCGAGCTGTGCGCCGGCCAGCTCGGCCGTGTGTGTGTGTGTGTGTGTGACTCACGCAGGGGTGGTTGGGCGGCGGCGCGCGCAGGTGTGCGCAGGCCTCCAGCGCGAGCTGTGCGCCGGCCAGCTCGGCCGCATGCTCGGTGACGCACAGCACGCTGGGCGCCGCGTTGTGCAGCAAGGCCACCACGCGCCGAGTGGAAGACGTGCCCAGCGCACCTAGCCGCAGCTCGCCATCTGACGAATTTGGCCACTCCCATTCCTGCCACCGACAATGTCTACTTAGAGACCGTACTGGCTGAGGTTTTTAACAATGCCTCGTGTCTAATCCAAGATACTTTAAGGACAAGGAACAAGCAAAGGCAAAGGCACTTAAAATGTCTGTAGATGACCCACGTCTGTATAAAACGGTAGCAGACTCACAATGCGCAGCTGTCCGGAGTAGGCCAGCAGCGGCAGCGAGTAGTCGGTGAGGTTGGTGCGCAGCGTGATGTGCGTGTGCACGTTGCCGCGCGGCGCGGCGGGGCGCATGCGCACGCGCGCCACGGCGCACGAGCCGCCGCCCTCCACCAGCGCCGGCGCGAGCGGCTCCACCTGACAACCAGCACACACCGCTCTTCAGCCGACTCACGACACTTCTTGACTATTCTTTAAAGGTAACTAACTAGCTGTGCCCCGCAGTTTCACCCGCATAAAGAGAATCTTCATAAATCATAGTCTTATTAGCCATAGTTGTATTCTGATGTATAGGTTACTGTAAATTTACATAGCACTGGTAGCCGAGTGGTATGACCATTGGACTGACAGTTCAAAGGTCGCAAGTTCAAACCCCGGCACGCACCAATGTCTTTTCGAATTCATGTGCGTATTATAAATTAAATATCAGTAGCTAAAACGGTGAAGGAAAACATCGTGAGGAAACCGGCACACCTGAGAGATTTTCAACGGTGTGTAAAGCCATGTCAGTTTATGCCATGTTTAAATGCTGACACCAGGTTGTTCATCCACCATATGATAAGAAGAAGACTGTAAAGTTTTGTCAAGATCCGCCCATTATTTCTGAGCGTGAGAATAACAAACATCCATCCTCACAAAGTTATGTTTTTATTGTATTACTGTTAGGATTTATTATAGTTCAGTTTATAATACATACTAGCTTATTTATTTCATACAGCATGGAAGTCTTACAGCAAAATTTTTGAGATTGAATTGGCAGTGCACTCCAATACTCCGAGAAAAGAAACGGGATAAACGACCTTTTTAAGTGCTTCGTAGTATTTTCAATTTTTCATAACTTCAGCTCTTGAACTCGAGTGACCATGACCACATCAAACATAAAAACTAAATTTAAAAATTTAAAAACCCCCAACGCAAAAAAGAAAACGATCATTTAAAAAGTTAAAAATAATACCTATCATTGAGCCATCAAATCCGATCGAGTAACACTTATATAAGACAATGTCGCGGCGGGGTACCGCTTATTTTAGAGCAATAACTAAATAGTTAAAATAGGGAGATTGCAAATAAATAGCATTGCAGATTGCATTGAAAATAATACCTATCGTATTATTTTTGACTTTTTATATGATCTCTTTTCTTTTTTGCGTTGGGGGTTTTTTTAATTATAATTTAATTTATATTTTAAAATTTTTAAACGTAAAATTCAAATGTACACAACATACCCTTTCATTTGATACCCCACTTTGGTATAGATGGAAATATTCGATTGGTCATCCCCACTTTCATCCCCCATATCTTGTAATGGCTGAACCGATTTTGATAAAACATATCTAAGAACCATCGCTGGACAATCTTCTTTCAAATAAAAAAAACCGCATCCAAATAGGTTCACCCGTTTTAGAGCCACAGACAGACAGACACACATAGCGGTCAAATTTATAACACCCCTCTTTTTCCGCCGGGGGTTAAAAAGAGAAAACATTAAATTGAAAATTTTAAAAACCCCTAACGCAAAAAAGAAATGCGATCATTTAAAAAGCCAATAATAATACCTATCATTAAGACATCAAATCCGATCGAGTAACACCTCATTAAGACTATGTCGCGACGGGGTACCGCTTAATTAAGTCAGACCCTTCATTTGATGGGGTTTGAGTACTATCTATTAAGTTTTTTTTTTTTGGTATTGCTCTAAACACTTAGCGGTACCCCGCTTACTCGAGCGGAATTGATGTCTTAATGGTATTATTTATGACTTTTTAAATGATCGCTTTTCTTTTTTGCGTTGGGGGTTCTGTTAATTTTTAATTTAATTTTTATTTTAAAATTTTTAAACTTAAAATTTAGTCTTGTTTTTGTAATATACACATCATGCCCTTTCATTTGATACCCCACTTGGGTATATATGAAAATATTTGATTGGTCATTCCCAGTTTCACTCCCCATATCTTGTAAATGGCTTAACTGATTTTGATAAAACATATCTAAGAACCATCGCTGGAAAACCTACCTTGAAATAACAAAAACCGCATCCAAATCGGTTCAACCGTTTCGGGGCTACATGCCACAGACAGACAGACACACATAGCGGTCAAACTTATATCACCCCTCTTTTTCCGTCGGGGGTTAAAAATTAACTCAGTCTGTAGTTTTTTTGTTGGTCTCCCTTACGCCCAACAGTTCTTAAAATACTATGTAATGTTAATTCTACAAAAGATGGGAGTAAAAAGACAGCAAATTTAAAACCGACGTCGGTATAAAGGATAAAATCTATTATGAGGAACGGCAGTGGCGTGCATCCCATATAGGTAATTAGGCAGTGCCTACCTCATATAAATTCAACAATTCAATACATTATATTTACCAAATAAATAAAATAATTCGTCATACCAATTAATATAAAACAATAATTATACTTCAAATTATACTACACAAATAATTCTAATATCCATCACAAAAACGTAAAATTAATGTGCGGGACAAGTGTGTATAGTTGTTGTGCGGGACAAATGTGTATAGTGATACAAGTGTATAGTGAAAAGAATAGTATAAGCGAACTGACAAGGACAGCAATAGTTTGATAAGATAGTTTTTTGATAGATATATGTTATGTTATGTTTTCATGTTTATTTTATTTTTTATAGATAGGAATAAGTAAATAGAATAAGAAAATATATAATATACCATATGTTTGTATAGTAAAAATAGGAGAAAACCGCAAAAATTGTAACGCGGCTCTCGCTATGGTAAAGTTTCGTTGTAGTTAAGCAAACTGCGTCGAACCCGCCCCTTTCTTGATTGGTCAAAATTCGTGTGCTCTGATTGGTTGACCAATCAAGGACTTTAGTTTAATTTATGAGATTTCATATAAATATGGGGCCAAAAAACGGCTTCGATGCAGTCGGCGAGCAGCAGTATTAGAAGACACACGAACAATAGTGGAAATAAAGCTTCAAGATTTCAAGACAGTGTTTTATTCTTCACCAATCCAGTGATAGCGAATGTGTCAACCACATTTAATGGTCCTTCGAGCCGGATACCGTGAAGAATAGTGCATGAAGATAGTGCTACAGTGAAGAAATCTCGAAGAACGTACTGTACGTGTTAGTGTTTGTGCGTCATCGAATTTGAAGATCAGCTGACACCATGCCCGTTACGCGCTCCGAGGGAAGGGGCCGCAAGCCGTCGAGTGCACAGAAGCCGTCATCGTCCGAGGCCACTCCTGAGACCTCTGCGACCGGTACAAGCACGGAAGCCACATCCGAATCGACACAGACGGGGACAACTGCCACGGAGAGTTCCGAACAGACCTACACCTCCGCGACGACCGACCCCACCACCGTGACTTCCGTCGCCACCGCCTCGACCGCTGCATCCGCATCAGCCGCCGGCGCGCGCCCCGCGCCGGTAGCCACCGCCCCCCCCCGTTCGGCCGCTAACGCGCCCCACGCCCCGCACGCCGGCATCGTCGCACCTTCCGTCACTCCTTCCGCCGCGACGACGCTCACCGCGGGTGCGAAATCGAAACAGCTGATGAAGTCGTCCGCCGCTGTCGCATCGAAAGAAACTCGCCGTGAGACTGACGCCTCGACTGTGAAGCAGCGAGTTGTCAAGACCACCGCCGCCGCCGGTACGTCGAAACCAACCGGCACACAGCTCCTCCGCCCCCCTAGCAAGAAGGAGGGAAGGGAGGGATCGATTTATAGTAAAAAGAAGATGCAGAGAATCGCCAAAGCAAAGGAAGATTTGCTCCGCCTCCAAGTTGAACTAGCCGCTGCCCGCCTGGCCGCGCTAGAAACGGAGGACTCCGATAGAGAGGAAGAAGGGGACGAGGATGAAGTCTCCCTCTACTCAGAAGTCAACGCCCGTGTGGACAACTGGTTGGATAACCAGGTGACTCGTCCAGTCCTAGCCATCGCCAACGAGCCTCACCGTCCGCCAGAGCCGACGATCGTCCACGAAGAACCACCGAAGCAAGTGGAGGTTCATCGAACACCGGCGGGAGGTCAAGGGGACCTAGCCCTCCTAGCTGAAGCCATCACTCGGGCTGTCAGCAACGCCCAGCGACCCAGATTTATAGAACTACCTTTCTTCAGCGGGTCGCATCAGGAGTGGCTACCCTTCCGCGCCGCCTACTACGAGTCTGAACCAACGTTCAGCGCCGTCGAGAACATCAATAGATTAAGAAGAAACTTGAAAGGGAAGGCCCGAGAAGCCGTTGAAGGGTTACTCATCACAAATGCGCACCCTTCAGAAGTGATGAAGACTTTGGAATCAAGATTCGGAAGACCAGAGTCAATCGCAATGATAGAAATGGAAACGCTTCGAGGTCTACCACGTCTCTCTGAGTCGCCGAGGGACATTTGTATATTCGCCACGAAGATCTCCAACGTCGTAGCAACGTTGAAGACATTGGGTCGTTTCAACTACATGTACAACCCCGAACTTGCGAAGACATTGGTGGACAAGCTGACGCCGACGCTTCGGTACCGCTACTACGACTTCTCATCGACGCAACCCAAAGAAGATCCCTGCCTCATCAAACTGGAGAGATTCTTCAAGAGGGAAGCAGAACTGTGCGGGCCTTACGCGCTACCTGAACAGGTGGCAGCACCGTCGACAGCCGCACCTCCAAAGAGGACTCAGCGGGTCACCAACGTCATAGAGAAAAACAACACACCGAAGTGCTTCGTGTGCGACGAGACAAGACACACCAGCGCAACGGAGTGCGACGCATTTAAGAAGATGGAAACCAATTCGAGATGGGATGCTGCGAAGTCCAAGCGCCTCTGCTTCAGATGCCTGCATTATAGGAGCAAGACTCACAATTGTCGAGCGAAGCCATGTGGTGTCAACGGGTGCAAATACACGCACCACAAGCTGCTTCATTACGATAAGAAAACAGAACAGGCTGAGAAGACAGACAATGAAGAGAAGCCAGAGGTCATCAATTCGGCATGGACAGTGAGAAAACAATCCTATCTCAAGATCCTACCGGTCCAAGTAAAGGGGCCGAAAGGATCAATAAACACATTCGCGTTGATGGACGACGGGTCAACAGTGACACTCGTCGACGACGGCGTCGCTGCGAGCATCGGAGCTACAGGACCCGTAGATCCGTTGAAAATAGAGACCATCAACGAATTGAGGACCGCAGAATCGGCCTCAAGAAGAGTGACCATCGGGTTGAAAGGGGTCAACGATCGTGAAGAGCAAATTCAAGCAAGAACAGTGAAGAACTTGCAAGTCTCCTCTCAACGGGTTCCACGAGAATTAGTGGAAGGATGTCCACACCTATCGGACATCAAGGGGCATCTCGCGTACTCGAACGCGAAGCCACGCATCCTCATAGGGCAAGACAACTGGCATCTCCTGCTAACCAAAGAGACCAGAAAAGGAGACAAGGACCATCCAGTGGCATCGCTCACGCCGCTTGGATGGGTCCTGCATGGTAGCCAAGCAAAGTCCTTCAGCCAGAAGATCGACTTCGTGTCACATATGAAGGAAACTGAAGATGACCTCGAAGAAATGGTAAAAAAATACTTCGAGATGGACGCCCTCTGCATCAACCCTAGGAGACCGAAAACCGACCCAGAAGAGAAGGCACTTCGTATTCTCGAACAGAAAACGGAGAAGATCAACGCAACAAGATACCAGACCGGCCTCCTCTGGAAGAAGGAAGACATCAAGTTCCCGGACAATTACGAGAATTCACTGAAGAGGCTCTTCAATATAGAAAAGAAGATCGATCGCGACCCAGCCCTCAAGAAGAAATATGTCAAGCAAATGGAAGCTCTTATAGAAAAGGGTTACGCCGAACCCGCGCCGCCACAGAAGACTCCCGAAAAAACGTGGTACCTACCTCATTTCGCGGTCATCAACCCCATGAAACCGGACAAGCTGCGTGTAGTGCATGATGCCGCCGCCAAGACAAGAGGGGTGGCTCTCAACGACATGCTCCTCAAAGGTCCGGATTTGCTGCAGTCGCTGCCGGGTGTCGTCATGCGCTTCCGACAGCATCTCATCGGGGTCACAGCGGACATTAAAGAAATGTTCATGCAAGTCAAACTGCGCACTGAAGATAGAGACGCACTGCGGTACTTGTGGCGCGGCGATCGCCGCGACAACCGACCTCCGGAAGAATATAGGATGACATCGTTGATCTTCGGGGCATCAAGTTCGCCGTCCACAGCGATATACATTAAGAACCTGAACGCCAAACAGCACGAAGATACTCATCCGGAAGCCGCAGCAGCCATCGTGAACAAGCACTACGTTGACGATTACCTCGACAGCTTCAGAAACTTAGAAGACGCAGTGCTTGTGACAACTAGTGTGCGCGAGGTACACAAGAAGGCCAGCTTCGAACTTAAACAGTGGAAGTCAAACTCAGCATCTCTCCTGGAGGCACTGGGAGAAGAAAACCACATAGAGGACCTAGAGCTATACAAAACAGAAGAGCAAACTGAACGAGTACTGGGTGTCATCTGGAAAATGAACTCGGACGAGCTGACATTTAACCTTAACATGGCGAGAATACCTGCAGAACTCATCGAAGGGAAACAACCGACGAAGAGAGAAGCCCTACGCATCGTGATGTCACTCTTTGACCCATTAGGATTCGCCTCGCCTGTCACCATAAGGGCGAAACAGCTACTCCAGGAAGTTTGGCGCCGAGGAACAGCGTGGGACGACCGCATCGACGAAGACCTGGCGGAGCAGTGGGAGTCGTGGATTGGACACCTGAAAAGTCTCCACGACATAGCGATTCCGCGGCAGTACCTGTACTACAGTGACGCCGCATCCCTCGAGCTTCATGTCTTCAGCGATGCCAGCGAGTCGGCCTACTCGGCGGTCCTATTCTGGAGGGCAGTAACACCGAACGGCGAAGTGGGAGTGTCCCTCATCATGGCCAAGGCAAAGGTAGCTCCGCTAAAGCTGACAAGTATACCGAGGTTAGAGCTACAAGCAGCCGTCATGGGCACCAGGCTCTCCGAAGCGGTCGTCGAAGAACACGAGAGGAAACCCGACAGAAGAGTGTTCTGGACCGACAGTAAAACAGTACTCACATGGATAAGGACCGGATCACGCTCGTACAAACCATACGTGGCTCACCGACTCGCGGCAATAGAAGAAAGCTCCAAGGTCAACGATTGGCGCTGGGTGCCGACGAAACAAAATGTCGCCGACGACGCGACAAGAGATGTACCAACCGCCTTCGACAAAAATCACCGATGGTACAGAGGGCCGGATTTCCTCTACCTAACAGAAGACTCCTGGCCAATAGAACCTGTGAAGACCACAGAAGAAGAACCCTCCGAAGAAGAGAAGACGCATCACATCACCAGTAAAAGAAGACTGAAGCTAGCAGAGGGTCTGCCTGATCCGTTGAAATTCTCCAGTTGGGATCGTCTCCGGTACGCGACGGCACGTGTGCTGCAATTCATCGACCTCTGCAAAGTCACCAGCCACAAGGTCAACTACCGACGAACAAGGAAAAATAAAGAAGTGGATCCTACGTGGAAGAATAATAAGCCTGTGACAGCAAAACGACAGGCACCCATACCGAAGAAGAAATCGTCACTCAACCTGCTTCCAGTCACCGCCGAGCTCCTCAAGAAAGCCGAAGAGCTCCTGATGCGATCTTCACAAGAAGAGGCCTTCACAGAAGAGATAGAAAGTTTGAACAGCGGGAAGCCGGTCGCCAAGGAGAGCCGCCTTCACCAGGCTGTGCGTCGAATCAGTCAACGGCTCACTCCGACTTCGGAGCCGTATCCGAGCAGCCAACGACGTTGAAGAAAACGTCAAGAGCCCGCTAGTCGTCAACGGAGAGCATCCAACGGTGAAGCTATGGATACGGGCAGTTCATCGGCAGCTCCATCATGCCGGCGTCGAGGCAACCGTCAACGAATGTCGCCAACAGTATTGGGTATTAAGGTTGCGCCCCATCACACGCGCAATCCTTCGCCAATGCCTCTTCTGCCGCATGAAGACTCAAGCGCCACCATACCCAAGAACCGGAGACCTGCCAGCGTGTCGCCTAGCACGTCATAAGCGACCCTTTACCTTCACCGGGGTCGACTACTTCGGGCCTCTCTCCGTGACCGTCGGACGCGCCAGACAGAAGAGATACGTGGCCATCTTCACGTGTCTCACGACGCGAGCCATCCACCTCGAAGTCGCCGGCTCGCTCAGCGCCGATTCAGCAGTGATGGCGGTCAGACGAATGATCGCACGACGCGGCTGCCCGGCTGAAATTTGGTCGGATAACGGCACCAACCTAAAGGCCGCCGACAAAGAATTACGACAAGCAATCGACGCGGCAACAGCGGAGGAAGCAGCGAAGAGAACCATCTCTTGGCGTTACATCCCGCCTGGAGCTCCGTTCATGGGTGGTGCATGGGAGCGCATGGTACGCTCCGTGAAAACCGCGCTCGCAGCGACACTGCACGAGCGCCACCCCACCGAAGAAGTCCTCGCCACTCTACTAGCTGAAGTAGAGTACACCGTAAACAGTCGCCCGCTGACCCACGTCTCCGTCAGCGCAGAAGATCCTGAGGCCCTGACCCCCAATCACTTCCTGCTGGGGGGTCCCGGGCGCGTGCCACAGCCAGGCACATTCTCCGAACAAGACACGGTCTCCCGGTCCAGCTGGCGAGCTGCACAGAGGCTCGCTGACGTCTTCTGGCTCCGCTGGGTGAAGGAGTACCTTCCCGAGCTCCAACACCGGCGGGAGCCCCACGGACGAGGTCAAGAGGTCAAACTGAATGACCTCGTGCAGATCGTCGACCCGAACCTGCCCCGCAACGTGTGGATACGAGGACGAATCGTCGCGGTGTATCCTGGCCCCGACAGCATCGTGCGGACAGTGGACGTGCAGACCAAGGGAGGTGTCCTGCGCCGGCCAGTGAGGAAGCTGGTGATCCTGCCCCTGCCTACGGACGACGTGCCCGCACCGGAACGAGATGCGACGCAGTCGCACGGCGGGAGTGATGTGCGGGACAAGTGTGTATAGTTGTTGTGCGGGACAAATGTGTATAGTGATACAAGTGTATAGTGAAAAGAATAGTATAAGCGAACTGACAAGGACAGCAATAGTTTGATAAGATAGTTTTTTGATAGATATATGTTATGTTATGTTTTCATGTTTATTTTATTTTTTATAGATAGGAATAAGTAAATAGAATAAGAAAATATATAATATACCATATGTTTGTATAGTAAAAATAGGAGAAAACCGCAAAAATTGTAACGCGGCTCTCGCTATGGTAAAGTTTCGTTGTAGTTAAGCAAACTGCGTCGAACCCGCCCCTTTCTTGATTGGTCAAAATTCGTGTGCTCTGATTGGTTGACCAATCAAGGACTTTAGTTTAATTTATGAGATTTCATATAAATATGGGGCCAAAAACGGCTTCGATGCAGTCGGCGAGCAGCAGTATTAGAAGACACACGAACAATAGTGGAAATAAAGCTTCAAGATTTCAAGACAGTGTTTTATTCTTCACCAATCCAGTGATAGCGAATGTGTCAACCACAATTAACCACCTGCCCCTAAAAATGCCTATACCTAAGCTAGAAATGTTTAGAAATAACTGTGCTTATATGGCACCCCTTATATATAACTCTTTGCCTAAGGGGATGACTGACCTGCCATATAAAAGTTTCTGTTGTGCCTTGCAAAAATGGTTAATCCAGGAGAGTTTCTATAACCTTAAAGATTTTTTAAATAAAACCACATGCCGATTTGGTGCCCACTAAGTTACAGGCTCTTCCTTCTATCTCCTGTGAGGTAGTATAAAATTCGAATAATTTTATTAATTACCATTTAATCATTTGTAACTCAGATAGATCTAATAATAATTGTAATACAAATAATTGTTATAAATTAACGACTTAGGTATAATTTTGCATGCCCGTAATGAGGGTGAAACATGTCCTGTGCTATAACATAAAATAACATCTTGTGTACCCACCATGTTTCAGGCAAATAAATGATTTATTATTATTATTATAAAAATATACCTACGGTCGTCCATTCATAGCATGACGCAATAGTAGGCAGTCGCTCGAGCTGCCTACTAAATCCACGCACACCATAAAAGAATTTGGGTATTCGTATACACACACACACACTTCTTTAGAATAATACGACTGAAGTAGAAATCCACTTTTTCCATACGAATTACACTGACATTTGACATTCGTAAATTAGACGACCAAAGTAGGCAAGCCTACTTTGATCAATATTGGCTGCATTCATGCTGCAATCTAATGCATTACACTTCCGAGTCTGTTAATGGCTGTTATAGACTCATAGTTCTTAAGCAAATCAGAAAGAGCAAGCATTCTTTATACTTTCTTCTCCGTCGAATGTTGGGCAATGTTGCCAAATTCATAAAAATCTCCCTGTTTCTTAGACAACATTAGACACTAATTTTAATTAAAAAATATATTTCTTCGTTAAATTTCGTACCATACTTTAGCCTATTCCTATTTTTTTTTAAGTAAAGTAAAATTGTATGTGTTATATCATAGTTCTTATGACAAAACGATTTTTATACAAATTAGAATACGGATTTTAACCGTTTTAGTACGGGTTAAAGGTTTTACAAATCTGGTAACCTTGCAGTCGGCTATATGTCATTTACGCGCGCGATTTTTATTTTATTGCAAACAATGTAAACAATTTCTTTAATTATGAGTGATTTTTTAGAAAGTGTTTCATACATAATCGCTTTTTCATGAATTTAGATAAATTATAGTGCTTTGTTTGTGGTGAAAATGCAACATGTATTGATAAATTACATGCAAACAACTTTAGTAAGTTTTCGTTTGTTGACAAAACAATAAGATGTTTGTGGAGGTAAATAAAAGTCTAAGTGCCGATAAATTTGCCTAAAAATGTCAAGAGAAGATTCGTGAAGTTAAAATTATGTGCGTAAATAATTGATTTAAACGCTTTTTGACGAATAGGTAGTAGGTAGGTTAGTTTTGTTTACGTAAACAACTTCTTCACGAGTCTACGAATGTACCTATATCAATATTATCAATAACGATAAGCCTATTTCCTTTTAAAACACTGTCTTTTATTCATTGTGTCGTAATCGAAATTTCAAAATCACTTTTTAAATACTAAATGTGAAGTAGGTATAATCTTTAAGCCCATTGAGGTATTCACGATCGCAGTACAGTAATTACTTAGTATAAAATCAAATCTAGTGTGTTACATAAATACAATAAAATTACTATCATGTGTGCAAGTATTTCACTATTTTGTAAGCAGAATTGCGAGTTATATTAACCGTCCCATAGGCCAATTGCCACTAGCCGGACACCCATACATTCTCTATTTACACGATACCTTCATAGTGATAAATCAACTTATTTGTAAATTACATAACTTTATACTATTTGTAAAGTTATGTAATTTCGGAACATGCCGAACGTTGGTATTAAAAAACAAAAATATAGTTAGTTATAAAATCGATATTTTGATTGAAGAGGATATACCTATACATCTTTTATGGATTCGAGAAGTTAATTATGTGCCAACTCCGCAGTGTATGGTAAAAAAACCATTTGTCTAATGCCTACCTAGTCCAAAAACCAATGCACGTACGCCACTGAGGAACCGATACAGTGCCTACAACCGTACGACACACCGCACAACTCTGCAGTTTCATGAAGTGAGGTGCGATGCCCTTACCTCAAAATATTTCTCAACGTCGGGTCCAAAGTCGATGTGTGCGACGTGCACCGGCACTGGGAACTCATTGCGCACGCGCACCTCACGCATTCGTAGTGATTCGTCGCGGTTCGCCGTCACAAAACTAAACAGAGTAAGTAGAACCTTATAACATGATCGGCTCTACAAAGCCAATTCATATAATAGCGTACATCATTCATAGTTTATTAGTGCTATGATATTGATCAAATTGGAAGGTAATCAGCTGTGAATTACTCGATCGTGATATACACTATCCAAGTACATAATTGAGACATGATAAGGTAAGGACAGTTACTGCATGGAGCTGGGCGTGAGGCGCATGGTGCCGGGCAGCAGGCGCAGGCTGTAGGGCAGCGCGGCGCGGCCCACGCGCAGCCAGCCCGCGCACCACGCGCCCGCGCCGCCCGCCCCGCCCGCCCCGCCCGCCCCGCCCGCCCCGCCCGCTGTGCCGCTCACGTGTCCCGCCCACATTTTAGCATCTAAGGGTACATTCAAATGCCATCATTTACTTTTGTTGCACTAGCGCAATAAAAGCGATGTTTTAGTAAAAATCGTTTTATTTTTCTTTGTTTGATGAATCTTGATTTGCTTACCGATATAAAATGGTTAGTATTAGGTACAGAAATCTAAACAAATATGAACGAGTTATTATTTCCTTTAGTGAATAGAGATATACTTACAATCGAGCGTTATTTGTGCAGTGCGCGTGAGTGTCTGGTGCGGCTCTAGGTGCGGCTCCAGTAGTGACACATACACGCCCTCGGACTTGACGCCTGCGCACCATACAACACGTCGTTATAAGAAAGGATGTTTGTAAGTACAGCCTAGTATCGTAAGGGTTGAGTAAGTAATGATGAATTTCTAAAGTAACGCTAGCCACGCATGGCGGTTTAGTCTCATCGCACAAGGAGTGTTAAAGTTGTAAAAAGGTCACCGTTTCCATTGACGGTGCCCTTGTCGCTCTGTCCATTGGCGGTGGGCGGCGCGAGGTCGGGAGGCGGGGGCGGCGCAGGGGGCGTGGCCGCGCAGCGCGCCGCCCACACGCTGGCCTCCAGCGCCACGCCGGCGCCCGCGCTGTTGCCCGCCGCGATGTCGAACTGCACACCATCACCACCGGTTATCGCGGCCGCTCGCTTACTCCCCCAAACAGGGTAAGGGCGACCCTTCAGTACACTCACCACGTCGGGA
Source organism: Abrostola tripartita (assembly GCA_905340225.1). NCBI lineage: Eukaryota > Metazoa > Arthropoda > Insecta > Lepidoptera > Noctuidae > Abrostola > Abrostola tripartita. Next base: position 11,933,955 of record HG996504.1, on the reverse strand, counting down.
GGGTCTCTGGAGCCCCGCGTGCGCAGCCGCAGCTGTAGCGGGCTGACGTACTCGCCGGCGGGCACGCTGCGCGCCTCCACGCACACCACTAGTCCGCCGCCGGTTATGTTAGCTTTGATCCTGTAAGTGTTTCAAAGGAACAGCTCAGTTACCTACAGGAATGCGATTGCTCCTGGGTTAGTAACAACCTAACTTAGAATCTGTCTTAAATCGGTGCTTAATGGGAGTCCACTCACCTGATGTATGCGGTGAGTGGGTGCGGGTGCGCGGGGTGTGCGGGCGGTGGGCTAATGCGCAGGCGCACGAGAGGGCGCGAGGCCCGCGCCGGCACGCTCCACACGTCGCGCGGCGCCGACTCCCCGCCGCCCGGCAGCAGCAGCCCCAGCCACGCGCCCGACGAGTACACCTCGCTCACCTGCGGAGGGGGGAGTCTATCAATGAGTCGGACAAGTTCTGTAAATTAAGATAAGATAGGTTTTATTCGCCAAAAAGCATGCAAAAATTAAAGTGAAGATTCAAGCAACTCGATCGACACACAAGACGTGTTGTCATAGCCGTGCGTGCATTACTTGTATAGTGTGATCCGTGGGGTTGTGCAGCGTGAGGAGCGGCTCCACGGAGGCGTTGAGCGGCACGCGCACGCCCACCAGGGGCCACACGCCCCACTCGCTGGCCACACCCACTGCCGATACCTGTGCCAAGTGCAGGACCATTATTAATACTGTTATGCTGTCAGATAAACAGTAGGTATGTGACAAGATAATACGTGGCGTGAAACTCACGGGATACTTGTGTACTCCGAGCGAAGTGTGTATGTAGAGGTGCGCGGACACGGGCCCCTCGCGGCGGCCCAGGTACACCACGCTGAACGTGGTGTTGGCTTGCGGCGGCAGCGTCTGTACACACACATTACTACAGTGCTCCCATCCGCGAGACAAGAGAAAACATATTAAGTATGAAAATGTAAGCATTAAAATTGAACATGTTTACTTTGCTTGTATTTGAATGTAGTAAACGCACGTTCCAACAAAGTGTTATGGTAAAGGAACCGCACCGCGACGCCCGAGTCGCGCACGCGTATGCGTACACGTTACATCATAAACATTACCAACATTACGTGGACTTAGTTCAAGCTTTACCGTGTCATGTCAGTATCGTACGCTCCACTCGAAAACAAGCCCACATTTGTAGTAATTTTAGATAACTGTTAATTGGCGAAGGCAAGATGATGACGATAATTAGATACCTACTAGTAGGTAACATGAACAACATTGTAATGTAGGGCCACTTTATTTGGAAGTTTTAGCGACGACGCTACGTCTATGAAAGTCAATATTTGGTGTTATGGAGGAGTGCGCGGCGCGGCGCGGCCACGTCACCACGTGCAGTGTGCAGCGCCGCGCCCGCCGGGGGGGCGCGCGACAGACCCACGTGACCCACTTCCACAAATATCGCGGTCCGCGATATTTGTGGACGCCGCCGCTGCACGCTGGGGTTACCCACCTCCGCGAATTGCGGAGGTGGGTAACCCCAGCGTGCAGCGTGCCATCTACTTCCGCCTGACGACCAACTTATTATTAGTGCTATGCTTATTTATATAACTGCTTAGGTACCTACTTATCTGTGAGGAATTCTTGGCCATATTTAACGATAGGTAAGTGCATATTTCCTTTAACATGAGGTGTTTGTTGTTGTTGTATGCTATAGGACCAAAAGACAGCTTAATCTAAGTCGGGACGAGCTGTTATTACAGATGTGATGAGTGTTGTGAATTAACGTGCTGTTATACACCTTTTTTTTTTCCGGTCACAATATACACGGGGGAAAACACGATAGGTACCTAACTATCCGACTTCCGAACTTAGAATTATGATTATAAATTGTTTGACTGTCATAGCTTCTTAATTCGACCCAACTTCGCTTGTATGTGTGTGTGTTAAATTGTAGAATTTAACACACACACATACAAGCGGAGAACAGCAGCGGTGACGCCGGTGACGATAAGTGTGCATCGTACACCCGGAACATTAGCACCACTCAGAGGATGGTGTTACTTGGAATGATACACAATAGAGAGCGTAACACAGTGGCGTCATTGATAGCGAGCGACAAGGCCGCGCGCCCACATACACACGCGACCACATCTCGCGAAAACTGGATCTCGATGTCAGTCTGCCTCTCTCCGCGCCGCGACATGTTTATGTACCTGTGGACGATTCCTTACACGACAATACTCCTTATCATTTTACAAGAAAAGTGCAGCACGAGACACGAAGCGGCTCTGCGTGGTATGTTTACATACGTGACGCGCATTTATTACTATGCTACATTTGCGTTTACGTAAAACGATCCGCTTGTAAATAATGTAACACCTAACATACGGACAACTCAAAAATTTACGATCTTGGTGACGTAAACAAACCTAATAATCAACCGTTTAAATTGTTCACTAACTTAAAACTTTTTTTTTTTCATACTCCAAGCCATCAATTTGGAAAGAATTTTCGAGGGCAATTCAATAGGAACTGGGAAGACTTGACTAGATCTCGTATGCTAGTTGCAACCATAATATTGTAACTATTTAGCTTTATATTGCATAATTATGGCAGTTATGTGATTGAATTTAAGACTACAAAAAACTGTTTCACAGCTCACAAGTACCTACGTATTAACGTATGTTAACATAACAAACAACAACAGCTATGAACACACTGTAAGTACCTGCCTACGTGTTAAGTCCACAGGTAAAAGCTATAAACTGTAACAATTCCACATCTGTTTATTACATTGTTTATTTGTTTGATGACATTTATTGTCGCTGACAGTATGAAACCAATATCCTAGACGTATAGTAAACAAACACGCTATACACGGCAATGTTGTGTACACTATGTTTAGCACTTTAGCAGACGTTCGATTAAGAGTAAGTCAAAGATTATTACAGTCCCGACGAAGCTGGCATCAACGGCTGATAAGAAGTTATAGTCCTCGATTTAGGCTTAGTACGAGTACGTAATAAAGGGTGGTATTGATGTATGTGTGATTATATATGATGCATGTACCAACTACCTATAAGTATTCGATTGATGAATGTGTGTCAGATAAGAAACCACAATGATCGTGTTTATTTTAGGTTAACATAAGGTCGCTCGAGTCGGTCGATATTTGTATTAAAAGTGATACAAATACAGGCACAATGTCCTTTGTGGTGTCATATATTATCAAGGTGATTGTGTGGGTCCAATTATTAAGATGGGTTTAATTATTAAGATAAATTATATCATAAAAACGGAAGCAGGAAATCTTATATCTCGTCGTCGCATAATATAATCTCTGTGGTATAATCGTCGATATAATGTTATAAATATCTGCGTCTTATGTAAATAGTTGCAAGTGTTGCGACACCCGCGACTCGACATTAGCGGCGCAGTAGGTATCCACCACACGTTGTGGTGATACTCTGACCGCAGCGCTTCCCCCCCCCTCCACCTGCTGATTTGTTTAATATTATAAATGGTTACCCATCCGACTGCGGATAGCTCAGCATAACCTTGGTCATTGGGACACCTGTGAAGTTTAGCCACAAGCCTCATGTCATTAATTTATTTAATTATAATTATATTTATTAAGTTACCATCTACTAAGTTACTCTAGTTTTTGGTAGCCTAACTGATTCTGCAATAAGTCCGCGTTCACTTTCGTTTTTAACCATAATATTCAAGTTGTAGTTAACAATGATCCGATATGCTTATATTCAGGTAAAAAACAAGTGGTTTGACAAGATCATTAGCTACGTCATATAATAGGTGTGTCGGTGTGAGTGCTGACGAAAGTTCTTGTGAGCCAGTCGCGGGTCCGCTATCTGTGTTGTCAGTGTGTCGCGGGAATGCACGGCAGGCCAGGGGCAGAGGGCGCGCTATCTCTAAGCTAGGACCACTCGGTCGGGTATTGTTTGACGCTGCAGCGTGGCAGCGCGCTCGAGTATTACTGTCAACCTCGAATCCGAAAAATAAATGTTGTTTATTTTTTGCATATTCTCAATGTCAGACTACAAATTAATTAAATTATGTTTGGCTTGGGATATTAGGCTATCCCTAATGGTATAGATAAAAATAGCAAATATATTTAAGTTTTTTTTTTAATATTTATAATCGTACCTACTCAAGTACTCATCCTAATTTAATGGCGTGTTTCATTATATCGTATAATAACCATCTCAAACGATAACAAGTCCTGTATTCATGGGAACCGTCCAGATAAGGTGGACTGAGTTTGGCTATCGGCTAGGTATAACAAAGTCATGGAAAGAGTAGTAGAAATGCCTTTGTTCTGCAGTGGAAACCATCAGGCTTCTAAGAACAAAAGGAATACGAACATGAATGGGACATTATTATGGTTGAGGTAAGTATATCGTCAACGGCACGGGCCAGGTATGGATCGTGGGATCTGCAAGTCTGTACCTTAGACTCAAAGAAGGAGGCGTGGAAGTCCGGCGTGGTGCCGGCGACGGAGGCCAGGTGCATGGTGGTATTGGCGGTGTTGGTGAGCGTCACGGTGAGCGCATGCGCGGCGGCCAGCGCGGCGCGCCCGAAGTCCAGCGCGGGCGGCGACAGCAGCAGCGCGCCCGCCGCCACCGCGCGCCCGCCGCGCCCCGCGCCCTCCCCGCCAGGTTCCTTGCCCCATTCCTACCGGCAAATACAGCTGCACATATTGATGCTATCTTACATACATATTAAGTCATACTTTACGACGGATTTGGATCTTGGCATACTTCTTTCGCTCATTAACTCGCATCACATTCTTTTCTCACTTATCGGATAGGGGTACCTCTAACCAATACTGTCAATAAATTCATTTATTTTTTGTAAAGGCACTATATTGTATTTTGTTAACGTAATATACATGATTTTAAATGAATAGAGGAGGTAATAAATGTGGCATTTTACCTATAGATTATAGTCTGTAGAAAAATCAACATAGCTTTGGAAAATTCTACCTAGGAAATGAATACACTTTACCTATTTAAATACAAGTACAGCAGTAGTGTTATTTACATAGCATATGTATAATAGAAGAAGTAAGTATGCACTCATGCCAGCCCGGGGGTCATTGACCACTAGGAGTCCCCGCCAAGGAAGTGGTCAGGAATAACTCTAACAAGGAAACTATTGTAGTAGTTGTTATCAACATGACACAGTACACACTGCATAACATTCACATTTTAATAAATATATTATTATTTCTAAAAATATGTTTCACATACATACATAACATCACACCTGTATTCCCCGAAGGGGTAGGCAGAGGTGAACATATAGTACACCCACATTTCGCCAGTTATGTTGTAAGTCCCAATGTAATAGGGGGCGAGCCTATTGCCATCAACCGGGCACAAATCCAGACTCCGTGCTGCTACTGAGAATTACCTAATGGAAAACTCAGTAACCCTTTGCCCGACCCGGGATTTGAACCCAGGACCCCTTGCTCAGCAGTCGAGCTTAGCGACCACTAGACCAACGAGGCAAAATATGTTTATTGTATTATAACTTTAAGTTATCACTTTATTCTAACTAAAATAAAAATAAACTGAAAAAAGCTCTGTAAACTGCTATTTACATCTCAATACAACAAAGTAGAAGTATTATGACATAGTGTAAAAGTTATATAATATAAATAATAGGAGTCCCCAAATATAAACAACATTTATTACCTCAGCAGTTCAGCTGATAGATAGTACAATAGTAAGGTTTCTGTTTGTTATATTATGGCAAGCACCATAACTATATCAGGTAAACTTACATTTAATCTACTTAATTACTGGATTTGATAAAACTAATCTTTAAAAGATAGTTAAGTTGTTGACTGCCACACAGTAGACAATACAAAAACCATTGATTGTGGCTCACTGGTGGGCTGATTGGTGTTTAACATGTTAAAAAATAAGAACATGATATTTCTATATTAATGTTCATTAGTTTTATACCAATAGAAATAGCAAAAGGAACAGCTATTATATTTATATCAACCTATTGCAAGGTAAAGACCTCTCTTTTATTTATGTAACGCTATGTAGATCAAAGTTGTGTAAAAACAAATATTTTTTGTAAAATAATTTCAAAACCGTTACTCAGAAGTGTGATGTTCAGTAAAAGTTATCTGCGAGTTGGCAATGAAAGTAACTGTAATGAATGCTTACCTGAAATGTGATTCCCTCTATAAGAGAATCATGTACTGTGACACCTGCAAAGGCACAATAACAATAGTTAAATTATAATCTTGTAATAGCATTTTATGTATTATAATATTCTAGTAGTTAATATTGTTAAACCTATTTTAATTATGCCAGCCATACATTTTAAAAAGATTTCTAACAATATAGCAGCAACTAGTAACAATATAGTACGTAGCTGGCATAACGCGGCATTTTTTATATCTGGTGGGGGTCATGAAATGTGTTCACAGTTGAACATCTGCGTCGTGTTCTCATGCGGTGCGCATTCCACGCGTATCGCCGCTAGTCAGGTGGCTCTCTAGCATCTCTCAACTTGCTGAAATACCGTACATAGTTAATGAAAAACGACAAACAAACCCGCCTCGGCCCCGATCTAAAATAACATCGCGCCGCACACTACCGCCTTACGATGAACCTGCCAAGTTATTGTAGATATTCTAGATCACTTTTTAACACCCACAGCATTCTAATGTGCACTACTGCAATCATAAAACTAAGAAAATACTACAAAAAAACAAATACTTATATGTATTAGTATTAAAAATCGATTTTACCATGGCTCTTTCCCTGGGCTGACAGCTTGGTGTTCAGCGATATATCTAACAATGTCAATACAAATACGTAACACCACACTATTTTACGATACATTTTGATGCAACTGTTTATTGCAGCAGGCACTGTTTATTCACATTTCTTAAACACAATTCGATATTTTTAACATAGAAGTCAACTCACGAGACGTGCGTTCGCGAAATATTGAATGGCAACAGATAAAACAGAAATTCTATCACTATGAAAAAGTCGGAATAAGGATTGAATGACATATTCGTTCGGATATTCAATCCGATCACCGATTCTTGATCTTGGGTGAGCAAATGCAGATACGGGACGGGAAATAGGTACTTATTCCAGTTCATATTTTTAGGATGTACATAGGTTCGGCTTCGACGCTGGCTAATCATTTTCATCTATCTTACGAAATGTTCGAACAAGGTTCGAACTTCAAAATTAATTGATGATTTCATACATAATTCAATGATTTCTAATATCGGCTAGAATGTGATAATGTTAATGGATTTCATATAAATTAAACGATATAAAAATACATTTTTAACAAAATTGAAATAAGTTTTTTATAACGTTATTCGCAAACTAATCCAAACAAGAAAAGCGAAGGCAGGGGGCGACTATTTTTATTTATTTATACAAGTCACAACAATCTGCTTACCAGATTCATTAACCACCATTTATCATTATTGGAGGAATTGTAAAAAGTAGCAAGATTTCGTCTTTAAAGGAATTACTTTTCAGGCTGATGGACGGCAACGGTAAGTAAAATTGATTATCATTTTAGCACTTTGAGATTGCGTATAATTAGATTCTTTTACTAATTTCTTTCATTATATATGTCGTTATGGGTTAGGTGTCTTCAAAATGCTAACCAGATAGCAGAGCGTTAAGTTTAACCATAAATTATTTGTGATGATATACAGAAACCGATGGCACTGATGACAGTGATAATGGATACGATGAACGACGTGATGACGACGACGACAGCGGCAGTGGTGCAGAGGAGAGTGGCGGCGGCGGCGGGGGTGGAAGCGGAGGAGAAGGCGGTGGCGGCAACCATGAGGATGGTAGCAACGGCAGTGATGATGATTCTGAAGAAGAGCGGCCCTACGATATATCCATAGCGGCTTCACACTCGGTCAGTAGTTACTATACTCTTATGTCGGCTGTACTGAATTTCTTGGAACTTTCACTGGTAGAAAGGTGATGTTTTATGGAATAACATAGCACCTTTAATTTTGACATTATATATGGTTCCATGAATACAAAAATTGCATATTTTTAATAGCTACTTGTATGTAAAACATAAACCCCTCTCCCTGGTTTGGTTAGGTTCAGTCGCAGAAGCACCTAAATGAATGATGTATCAAGACATAATATTTTTATTTGTATTTAACCTACTGATTTAATATTACTGCGGTACCCCTCAGTGTTCTACATCTACTGGCCAACTCTACCAATTTTTTTACTGATGCAAGGAATCAACACCTGTAAATGATAAATGATTTTATTTCAGCAAATATGTTTTAAAAAAACACTTTTACACGTCATCATCACTACATAGTATAAAACAAAGTCGCTTTCTCTGTCCCTATATCCCTATGTATGCTTAAATCTTTATAACTACGCAACGGATTTTGATGCGGTTTTTTTTAACAGATAGAGTGATTAAAGAGGAAGTTTTATATGTATAATAATATCCATTAAATAGTGGAGAAATACTTATAATATATATTTTATACCCGTGCGAAGCCGGAGCGGGCCGCTAGTTTTTTTATAAACTAGTTAGAATGATGGTGTCGGCATTTCCTAACTGACTACCTCTGAGAAGAAACACCGAAACAAACTCAGGGGTCAAATTGTTTAAGGAAGGGGAAATGAATGGATTCTAAAGGTTCTATACAATTGATTGTTTTGCACTTTAAAAAATGTTTGCAACTTACACAATTGCTGATAAATGTTTGGCACTCGAGATAAGTGAATTTGCTACTCTTTTTGCCTTTTTTCTTCTGTCGGTGACGTCGCCGTAGTGTCCTGGCGAGACACCGTTATTAGTATTATTTGTTGACGACGTGCAAGGTAACCTAACCCAATGAGGTGTCAGCTAGTGTATGGTGTGTGTGGCAGTACCTAGGCCCGGGGCTGGTGAGCGTGGGCGGGCGCAGCGTGCTGGAGGCGGGCTGGCGGGGCCGCGTGCCCGCGCTGGCGCACCACGGGGTGGTGTTCCCGGGGGAGACCGTGCCCATGCTGCTGCCGCACGCGCCCGACGCCGCGCTGCTGGTGCAGGCCATCAAGCACAACAAGCTGTTCGGCCTGCTGTGCCCCGAGTGAGTGCCCCTCCCCTCCCTCTAGCACACACCCCCCCCCTGCCGCGCCCCGGCCGCCTGTACCGTGTGCTCCCTGTGCAGCGAGAGCGGCACGAAGCTGTCGGGCTACGGCGTGCTGTGCGAGGTGCTGATGGCGGGCATCGACGAGGAGCAGGACGCGCCCACGTCCATCACGTTCAAGGCGCGCGCCATCCACCGGTTCCGGCAGCTGCGGGTGCCCAAGCTCTCCGTGCCCGTACATGCCTACTCCAGGTGAGGCAGCGATCCGGCCAGCGTATGAGCTAAGCGGTTAGGTGAACGATGTTCAGGTCAGCCATAATATGTAATGTCCATGTGCAGGATGCGCTCGGTGGAGGTGATGGTGCTGGCGGAGATGTCTGCGCGGGACACGCTGCGCGCGGCGCGGCTGTCCTCGCTGGACCCGCTGCGCGCGCCGCGCCACCTGTACGTGCAGCTCCACGAGGCTGGGCTCCATGACTGCTTTCTTTCAATTAAAATGCGCCAAATATTGTTTTAATCTGCCTGAAAGACTGCCTCGTTGGTCTAGTGGTCGCTAAGCGCGACTGCTGAGCAAGAGGTCCTGGGTTCAAATCCCGGGTCGGGCAAAGTGTTACTGAGTTTTCCATTAGGTAATTCTCAGTAGCAGCACGGAGTCTGGATTTGTGCCCGGTTGATGGCAATAGGCTCGCCCCCTATTACATTGGCACTTACAACATAACTGGCGAAATGTGGGTGTACTACATGTTCACCTCTGCCTACCCCTTCGGGGAATACAGGCGTGATGTTATGTTATGTTATTGTTTTAATATCATTTCAAAATTGTACTTTCTGAATGTCATTTAAAAGGCAGCACCCGAGAACATGTTACTGCTGCCAGGTGCTATAGTTGGGAAGAAGAAAAAACACACCGAACTACGCAAAGAATGTCATTGTCATGTCATTAAATGAGATTAGGGCTCTGTTATCGCCATAATGGCCTTATAATTTGCAGTGAGCCAGTGCAGCAGCGCCTGCGCAGCATGGACGCGGCGGCTACGGCGTGGCCGCTGTTCGTGTACGACATCTTCGACTACGACCGGCTGCGGCAGCGCATCCAGGAGTACTTCAAGACCCTCATGCTAGGTGAGCTGGCTGCCTCGCGTCCCGAGCACGTGCGAGCAGAACGTAGTGTTGACTGTAGCCGTGCGCCCGCAGACCAGAAGCTGCCGTCGGAGCCGGTGTCGCTGTCCTTCTGGGTGGCCTCCAACCTGGCGCTGTCCGTGCGCGACCGGCTCGCGCTGTTCGTCGTGGACAACGCGCTGCTGCGCCTGCACATGGAGTGCGGCTTCATCAACAGGGTAACGAGCTACGACAGCCGCACCCGAGCCTGCCCTGCCCCTAGTAGCACATACATACATTATAGTAGACTGATGGACACCGACGGGAACTATGACGCTGACTACTCATTTAAATAAAACCTTACATGTGCGAGTCGACCTCGCCCACCGAGGGTTCCGTACAAATCTATAGGTACATAATTATTATATAGTTCAGGAATCGAGTCTTGAACTGCCCCCGAAATTCAATTTCCAAAACCTATAACCTATAATCCATACTAATATTACAAAAGTGAAAGTAACCTCTGAACCGGTTTGGATGAAATTTGGCATGGAGATAGTTCGAGACCCTGGAAAGGATACTATACATCATAAAAATTTGTTTAAGCTTGTGCAAATAAAGCCCTTTCATACGATACCCCACATGACACAGTTAACTCACTTCAAAATTCGCGCCCCCGTTCCTTGCAAGGCTCCTAGAGAAAGACTAGACCCTGTTTTTTTATGTGTTTAATTAAATATGTAAAGTTGTCCGATTTTTCCCTGTACTTGTAGTATAAGACGATTGCCAAATTTCCTAGTTTTAGGTCAACGGCAAGTACCCTACGATTTTTTTATCCCTTAAGAGTGTCGAAGTATACGATTTTTGCGACATAAACTTAGAAGCGACACGGTGGCTCAGTTGGTTAGAGCAGCGCCACGGATCGGCGAAGGTCGCGGGTTCGAATCCCGCTCGTGTCCATCATTTTTCAAATTTCCTTTATCAATTTAGATAAACTTGAAGTTGCCTTTTTCACAGGTTCAGATTTGAGTATTTGGTTTTAATTTCAACTCGATACCTCCACGCGTCCCTGAGATAAAGGGTCTCGACAGACAGACAGACGGACAACAAAGTGAGTCCCTATAAGGGTTCCGTCTTCTCCTTTTTAGGTACGAAACCCTAAAAATCGTGCATTCTTTTTGGATACCACTTCACTAAATTACAATTATTGAGGGGCCCGTAGCTACGTTGCTACCGCGGAGATCAGTCGATTTGCTAGGTTAAGCCGTGCTCGCCGCGGTCAGTCTTGTGATGGGTGACCGTTTTAACATATCGAGAAGCGTGCTTCGAAAGGCACGTTAAGCCGTTGGTCCTGCGCCTGATCTCCCTCCGGTCGTGTCGGTCTTCCGTCCGATCGGACTATGAGAGTGAGGGAATAGGGACTGCACCTGTGTTTGCACGCATACTTGTGCACTATAATTTCTCCTGCGTAGTTGGCTAGTCTCAGAAGAGATCGGCCGCCGTGGCCGAAATTCAGTCAGGATAACATTATTTTAATTACATATTTACATCCATGTTTATCTCTACGGTAATTATTTCAGGAAAGCGTGTTGTGTTGTTCGTCATGCATGACGCAGGTCGCGCGGAGGGAACACATATTCGCGATGTCGAGTGAAGGGGTGCACTCGAACTACACTAACTTGGGTGAGCAGGTTTATAAAACATAGCATAATATTATCCACTGTTAGGGAGGAGACAGGGAAAAAACTAAAACGTGGTACACAAATGTAGCTTTTAGCGATGCTTCACAGCGAATCGTATCAGTAATTAGAAATAGTTAAATTCGCCAGTCGAGTAGTTAGCACGGTGCGGTTGTGTGTGTGTGCGCAGGCGGCTACATGCACGACATCCTCACGGTGAGCCGCGCCAGCAACGTGCAGCCGTCGGGCGCGGCGTCGGCCGAGTACTCCTGGTTCCCCGGCTACACGTGGACCGTGGCGCTCTGCGCGCACTGCATGGCGCACGTCGGCTGGAGGTACGCCACGGGCATACACAGTACACTTTACTATTGGCTATCGGATCTATTTAGAAGAGTAACAACATGGTAGCCTAACACGAGTGAACGTTGCAGGTTCGAGGCCCAGAAGCGCAACCTTCGGCCTCTGAAGTTCTACGGGTTGTGCCGTAACTACGTGATGCCGCGCCCCCCCGGCAATATACCCCCCCACCTATCCTTCCCCCTTTTCTGAGCTGTTCCCTGATATCTGTCTGCCCCCCTCCTCCTCCGTCTATTGTATAGATAGCGTAGCACATGCGCGCATAGTTTTGGTAATAATTATTACTTAGGACTTCAGTAGATTTTATGTATCGTATATGTATATAGTAAGGTATTATTTCAGATCTATCTATTTAAACCGCACTGTTATTGAAAAATAATCTGTCGAGTTTTACAAGTAGCGACCCTTTTTGATCAGTTCTTATCTTGTGTTCACTCTGATGATACTAATTAATCTGTGCTTTCTGTGTTTTTACTTTAGTTTCAATGAATTCGAATTATAACACCTACAATAATAGAACGTATAAAAATATTTATCGAGTGTTACACTTGCTCAAATAAAACTCGAGTAAACTATTGATGGTTGAGATACCGTTTTGTGAACATTACACGCGAGGCAGATAACCTCTGCGTACTTTTAACTAGTTTATGAGTTTCTTAATTTACAATTATTGCCTCTATGGCTCTATTTGTAGCATAGGCAAATGTATTAAAATAAATAAAAACAAGTTACATCTAAAATTATTATAATTAATGACGACTTACGACACTTTGCAAATGACAATGGTCATTCGGCCGGTTTCGGTCTTCGACAGTCTCAAATAAATTGTCACTTATAAGGGAGAAGTACTCTATAGTCTCATAAGAGATTTTTGGGAATATCATTCCATCCTGCCTCATTTTTCATGGCCATAAAATTATGGCCAAAGTTCAAAAGACATGTTTTGTTCAGTTAAATCCTAACCAGGCGCCTAACATCTAACATCAGTGATAGTAGACAGGATTCAAACTAGACACTGACGGTATTGTCACCAAGATACATATTAGGCAGGATTGTTAAATATATTACGTCATATGTGGTATTACAACTAGTGAATTTCGTTCCTGACACTGGGTTTAAACTGCCCCACAAAATCTAAATCATTATTGTGACATGATGTTGTATATAAGAAAAACTTATTTTAATTTTTTGTTACCTAATGTTACTATTAAGTCAATAAAGTATTTTGTTGATATAAATCTTTCAATCATAGGCACAAAAAATTACATTCTCAGCTATTTCTTCAACAATAATATAATTTATTTTATTGGATTTAGCCGGCAAATAATTATACTTAAAAATATTTCATGAAACTATTTACAAAGCATCACAGTACACAATTTCCTTTACAACTTTAAATGGAGCTGCTGTATAGTACGAGAGTTAGCGTACAGACGGCACTGCGCCCGCGCTGCTAACGTGGTCCAGGTGTGACTCTACCTTTCTTCTTATTTGCTTCTTCAGAGTGTGGTTAATTTGTTTTCCTGAAAAAAATACGAATATAATTGATACTTTGTGCCTATATTATAAAACAACATAACGATCAAAAGCTTGTTTGCGGGTGGTGCGGCTCCAGACAAACAAGACAAAACTGAAGTTTACATTGATTTAACAAGTAATTGAATTCTCACACTTCGTTACCTGTGGCTGTGTGGTGTCTGAGGTGTCGGGCCCGCGCAGGCGTCTCGCGCGGCGGGCCCTGCTGCAGGTCGAGGCGCAGGATGCTGCGCAGCGTGGTGCGCGGCAGGTGGAGGGCCAGTGCTCGAGCTCGTAATGACAATGTCGGCGCCGCTCTCACTGACGCTGCCACCTCCTCCATTCTCTCCCGTCTGGAAATATTATTATTATTATAAGCCCGTATTATCCCAATGCAGGGCAAAGGCCTCCCTTCCCTCCTTCCACTTCTCTGTCTGCTGCCAATATAAAAAATTGCTGGAAATATTACAATCTCAAAAATTAATATTATGACACAGTAAAACTGAAAACAACGAATAATTTTAGATGACGCCTACCTATTGATGGGGCGTCCAGTTCGTGGTGCGTCGTGAACACTCCCAGAGGAAAACAGTTTACGTTCCCACACTAACAGTGTGTTCTTGGCTGGTGGGTCTCGACCAAATCTCTGCCTGAAGTCATGCTTTATCTAAAATAATATTATGCGTTTGTGTAAACGTTTAATTATATGGCGAAAGACTAATTACTATTATAGTGACATTTTGGTAACTCCTGTAAGCCAAGATCTACAATGATAATCGTAATGAACCATCAAGGCAAAAAAACTTGGGAGTCCCAGAGAAATTTGTCTACTGTCTGCACTGGAACCCGCAATGAAATTAATCATTAAGGATATCAAAGAGAAGTAGGACAAAAAGAGAATGACACCAAATTGGTCCAAAAATATTGAGTTGTCCCCCAGGTTAACCACATAGTTCTTATAAAAGATTGTGTTATGTGCAACATTTTTTTCATTCACTAAAATAAGTCTATACTATACACATACAGACATCGGATAAAGCTTAACCTTGAAAAAGTTACAGATTTTACTATCAGTCCCTTTTTAGTGCTGGTAGAACCAGATGGCATCCTTTCTCTCTGTATAAACTATATACACTGTATAGATTTCTCAATTCTTTATTGCGTACCATAATATTTACATAGTTGGTAGGGAAATAAATATATTAGTCACAATTATGGACCCTGTCGCCAAGTAGGAATAGTCTGTATAGAATGCTCCTGGATTTGGATTCATACCTAGTTAATGGCAATAGGCCCTATTAAATTAGGACCTGTAATAAGGGTGTATTGAATAAACCTCTGCCTACCCCTTTAGGAAATACAGTGATGACAGCATCTACTTAATCTACTGTTTCAAGTGTCAGGGTAAATTAATTTTCGTATCTGGTACATAATAGACATCTTATTCAAAGTTTTATGTGGTGTGTTGCAGAACTAACTTGGCTCATACTGTTCTTGGTGTGTTTTCGTTCGTGAACCCACACAGCAGCCACTAATCTTTCCTCTATGCTGAAGTTTGACGTGTCTACATTGGTCCTGTGTGCAATTTTCTTCTTTTTCTCAAAAGGTGGTGGTAATATTTGAGTTTCAGATGGTGCCTCGAGACTGTTTAAGTTGTTTGAATGAGTAGAAATTAAGACATTATTTGGAATAACATCGTCAAATTGATTGTGGGTGCCGGTAAGTTCACTTGGATTTTTTGACTCATCTGCGTAAACGGTACACTGCTGATAGTTGTTCGAATGGTAAATATCATGATTTGGAAAATGGTACATTACTTTTACGTCTCTCACACCTCAATCTTGGCAAAATTATTAATATAAAAATTATTATTGACATGAACAAACAATAATAATAAACAATTAGAACGCGTTCCGTATCTATATTTTGTACTGTACTCTCAGAATACAGAACAAACAAAGTGTAGACTAATCTGATCTGATGTTATTTTAAATAACATTAGGCCTAAATAAAGTCTTTTGACATTACTTTTAACTTATTAAACATATTTATCAGTGAATGGCAGGTATTTGAATATTTTGTGTTTTTAAAACTGAACCTTTATCATCAAGCAACTGACAATGTCAATTTTTTAGGAATGTTAGTTTCTTTTAACTCAAAATCTAGGCTTTTGGCTACTATCATGGAGGAAAATAGAAAAAAAAATCTACTGATTTGTCTATGCTACTATACGTTATTCAAGGATATAACATATACCTACTATTTTTCTTTATGATATAACTACCCGCAATTGAAAATTTGAAGCTTTTTCACCATCCCCATATTAATGCATCGATCTGTGCAGTGATCTAGTCGTGATGAGGTTACAACCAGACCAACGACAGTTAGTCTGTTGTTACCAGTGATGTGTCTTATATACAGATGGGTAACAGGCTCGCGCAAAATACTAACTCGAATCAGACCCAATTGGGCCACCTTCGAATTCAATCCGCGTCAGACAATGTGAAGACTAGGCATATGTCGTCTGTCAAAATATTAAAAATACCATCGTGCGTATTTAGAAAATGTACAAATTATTACTCCAAAGTTAATACAACACATGGGACCACCTATTGCATGTAAGTACATACAATTTATATCGCTTTATTAGCTTATTTTAAATAATTTCAATGCGGTAAATAAACAAGAAACAGCAAATCATTTTGGCGCGAGAGCGATAAGGATGCATGCACTGCGGACATAGATTAAGAGTACAGATGCCAACATAGTAGGCATAATAACATAATATAACCCTTCAATTCAGTTTTCTAACTTTTTACCTTCTCATCTAAGAAGGTAATTTCAGGGGTCGCCGTTGTCGAAATCGACAAGGAAGACTATATATACTTATTTTATGTAAAAGATTAATGTTCGAAAATAAAATAATAACAAACGATGGAATATTAATTTAACTATTTTTATTTGTTAAGATTTCCGGACAATGAGGTTCGACTTCAGGAGTGCATCGCAATTGTTCGGGAACAGAATTCGTAGCAAATATTTCAATGCTACTGATAGATATCATTCAAAAAAAGGTCGAACGCTACTTATGAATTATGCTGTTCCTTTTATACACGTAATAAAACATTTAGAAAATATATGTATTTCATATCTGCTATTCGCGGTTTTACCCACGTTCTTAGTTTCTATACTGTTTTGTCCAGCCTGAGCCCACGTTAAATTTGTTTCAACATTCAAAGATAGACTTCAGATAAAAAGCATTATTATACGTTATAAAGGCTGTAGCTTTTATAAACATTAAAAATCAATTTATATCATAAAGGGGCTCGTAGCAACGTAGCTACCGCGCAGATCTGCGGGGTTAAGCCATGCTCGCCGCGATCAGTCTTGGCTAGTCCCTGCTGAGATAAACCACCATGACCGAAATTCGATCCAGATGACATCATAAAATAATTAGCTACGTGACTACCATGCAGATCAGTATGCTTCAGAAGGCACGTTAAGCCGTTGGTTCTGCGCCTGAACTCTCTCCGGTCGTGTCGGTCTACCGTCCCATCGGACTTTGAGAGTGCGGAAATATGGTATGCACCTGTGTTTGCGTGCATACTTTTGCACTATTACGTCTCCTGGCTAGTCTCAGATGAGATGAGCCGCCGTGGATGAAATTTGGTCAGGAGAACATTATTATAACATCATTATTTTATTTCACAATAACGGAAATACATAATAGAGGTAATATGCAGATCCAAACCTTCAACTTGGCACTTCCTTACAGTTTCAGTTAGGTAGAAAACCATTGTACCCTCTGCACTTTTTTAACTAGTTTATACTAAACGCGCAGTGAGAGTGATTGACAAGTCTGAGTGACGTTAGACGATGCGCGCGCAAGGTATATACATATAAATTCTCTATGGCTGATTCAGATCAATTTCTGCGTTCATTTTAAGGCACATCTATATTTATGACACATCACTGGTTGTTACAGTTTAATGTTTCAGTTACTTCGCATATAGATAAATAAGTAGAATTCTACTAATTCCTCCATGCTTTTATACTACGTTATAATTAGGCGATCAATTATGCAGATACCTACATTTATATATTTTTCTCTCAGCCTGTGTTGTCCCACTGCAGGGCAAAGGCCTCCTTTTCACTCTTCCACTTTACTCGGTCGTGTTCTAAAGTGGACCAGTCTCTCCTGTAGGCAAGCAGATAGTCATGCCACCGTCGTCTGGGTCTGCCGCGATGACGTCGTATATTTTATGGGACCCAGTCGGTGCATTGCCCATAAGTTGTTGGTCATTCGGCAGACATGTCCGACCCAGTCCCATTTAAGCTTGGCAGCTTTTTGGGTGACATCAGCGATTTGTGTTTTGGAGCGCTTCGTGTTCCGGATTCGGTCCGTAAGTCTGACTCCTAGGATGCTGCGTTCCATTGCTCGCTGGCAAACCTCGAGCTTGGACCTCTGCTATGCAGTCAAAGACCAAGTCTGTGCACCATATGTTAGAATAGGGAGGATGCACATATCCATTAATTTCCATTTGTGGCATATTGGAAGGTTGCCCTTCATCAGTTCTTTCATCGACCAAAGGCTCTTCCAGGCGTTTTCTGTACGTCTAGTAACTTCTTTTTCCTGTCTCGCCTGGAAAGAGAATATTTGGCCGAGGTTTATGTTTTCCTGGACATATGCAATCCCCACACACACTCCACAGAGAGTATACATAAAAGAGGTATTTTGAATTCAGTGTTTTTCAATTAATTGGTTAAGGGCTTGTAGGTGGTCAGTAGTGGAAAGGCCTCGTCGGAATCCTGCTTGTTCAGGAGGTTGGTGTAAATCTAGTTCACCTGAGATACGATGTTCAATAACTTTTATGGAAGCTTTGTACAGATGAGAGATCAGGCTGATAGGACGGTAATTGCCAATGGCAGATTTATCCCCTTTTTATACAGAAGAAGATTCTCCTATTTTAACATTTGTATTATTTTTATTTATTTATTGAACGACGGTTTTTATAAAAAAAGCATAATGATAATAAGTATATATATATTACTAAAATATAATTAATTATTACTTATAAAAAAAATACTTAAGAACTTATCTGCTTCTTAAGAGAAGTATTGGAAAGTTTTCAGTCACCAAATAATCGTCTTCAAATATAACTGCAATATTAAGCTCGAATTCTGAAACAAGGTAGCTTGGTTATCATTATGAGAATAATTAATCTGTTGCAATCACATAAAAAAAAAATCTAGAAATCATGTAAATAATTGTCACATACGGGGATCAAAACTCGATTAACTACTACTCACTACTACTACTACTACTCACCTGCAATCCTAAGGGATTGTAGGTGAGCATATTATACCTAGTGTCTGGCTTTAGTGTGATACCTATCTTAAAGTTGACGGTGGTGGTGGTGGGGCAGGTGAACAGGCGCGGCAGCACCATGTAGAGCGGCAGGTCGCGGCGCCGGCACACGTCGCCCTCGCCGATCTGGATGTTCTGGATCTCTGTTGCTGATCAAAAACACTTTATTTCATATCATATACTGTAGAAAAACGAAACTACCTAAACTTATTCTTAAAAGGTGTGCTTGAATCTACCTAAAATACTGGCTTCTCCGACATTAAAGGCATCACTAACCATCCTTGGAGTACCCTTCAGCGCAGCCACAAGTCTCCACGCGGACTAGCTGTAGTTCTATCGATCGTATCGCCACAGAGCACTCGTCTACACGAATCTGTTATGCATTGATGTCAAAAAATTAATAATTATGAAAAAACATTGTTTAATTAATGGGAACCTTCAAAAAGTCACCTTTCCTGTAAGTGGTTTATCAAGGGCACAGACGGTGGAGTCGATCTCCGCATATATCTGGAACTGCGGCATTGGAGCGCGCGCGCCGGCAGTACTGGACGCACGGATCGTGGCTGGGTTGATCTCACACCGCACCGGCTTTAGAGGGGCTGGGTCTTGCTACAAATTGTGATATTTAATAAATCTTAAAACTTACTTTTAGGATATTAGCCTTATTAATACAAATGTTTTAATATTAAAGTTGCAACGAAAATTCGGTTACTATTCGGTATTCGCTAATACTTACAGAAGTAATAACATTTACTAATACTTACTAAACATGCTATACATTGCTAGTTTAAGTAGGCACCATTTTTCGCTTTATGTATCTGACGGTGATTACATAAACCATTTTTCTAAGTGTTTAAAAACAGAAGCGAAAGAAGTATGTATGTATGTCAGGATCGTAGCAAATGGAAATCCGTGGCCTCTGCCTACACCGCTGGGAAATAGGCGTGACTTATGTATGTATGTTTAAAACAGGTAACGAATCAATTTACTGAGTAATTTAACTTATTGTGTAGTTTAGTTGTCAACTAAATAAACATACGAAATAGTCGACGAACAAAATTACTATTTACGAAAGAAAAAAAGGTGTTTGAAGATATCCTATCTTTAAATTATAGACCTGAAAATTCATATAATATAGAGATGTGCGGACTAGTCGCCCCAATACTTTATTTATATTTACGTTATTATATTTCTATGCTTAAAAGAGAAGGTACTTTTACTATAATTATAAAATAATTTACGACGCAGGAATTAACGCGAACTCATGAGCAGACTGCTTGCAACCACCGCCGGTGCAACCCGGTCCAAACGTCAAGCCAAAATATGCGATAATATCCGTGTCGTAATTTTATTATAATAGGGAATATGCATGTATTGTCGATAACTTACATCGTTATATAATAGTAAAAAAAAAACAGCGCCAAATAGAAAGAAATTTGCCATATTGGCGCGCTTGGCGTGATGTAAAATTCCCAGTATCAAACAACTAGTAAATAGCTGTAAAATTATTGTTATCTGTAATTTATCAATGTAACATAAAACCTACTTAAAAGTACTGTATAGAACATAGGTTTAAGTAAAATATATTTTCGATGTCTAGTACTTTGAAAATCCCGTTCATTTGTGGCACATTTTAAAATTTATTTCCATATGACTTTTGGTGCCATTTTAGCATGTTGCCCATGCTAAGTTTGAATCTAAATTGATAAAGGAAATTTGAAAAATGATGGACACGAGCGGGATTCGAACCCGATTATTTCCATAATCAAAAAGTACTTATAAATATTGATAGAGGCATAATTCTTAAGCATAAGAGAATATTAAAAAAAAATTGAATTACAAGCATATTCCATTATTTTGCTACGTGATAGTTTATAAGTTACATAAACAAAAAAACATAACATCACGCCTGTATTCCCCGAAGGGGTAGGCAGAGGTGAACATATAGTACACCCACATTTCGCCAGATATGTTGTAAGTCCCAATGTAATACGGGGCGAGCCTATTGTCATCAACCGGGCACAAATCCAGGCTCCGTGCTGCCACTGGGAATTAGCTAATGGAAAACTCAGTAACACTTTGCCCGACCCGGGATTTGAACCCAGGACCTCTTGCTCAGCAGTCGCGCTTAGCGACCACTAGACCAACGAGTCAGTCAGTATAAGTTAGTAATTATAAATTGTCTTGACTTTTTAATTTAGTGCCCTATGATGAGATCCGGACTTAACCGGAAGCAATGATTGGCTTTGCCGACCAGTCGTCATCAAAACTCATAGTCGGCCCATCTTGAATAATATACACAAAAATCATAACCGAAGTTAATAATGTATGTATTGACTTTAGGCACAGAAAATCTATTTTTGCGAAGGACGTTTTTCTTGCCTTGTTTAGGATGTTTAGGAGAAATGTGCCCGCGGCCTAATCGCCGAACTTCTGGTCATATCAATGCCAAATATTTTAGGTGAATATTCGTCTACGCAGCTGACTGAATATTCGTTCTGAGACCGATTTCGTTGCAACACTAATTAGTATGCTTACATAAATTTGAGGCTATTTTGTAAAAAATGATTAACATGATCATCATGTCATGATCATGTTTTACAGGGGTTTTTATCTTTTTATAGTAAAAACAGGTGATTAATAATAAATATTCAAACACACCTGCTTATATTGTACAAAGAACTGACAGCTGGCATTTAAAGGTTTGTTCAGGAATGACCTCTTCATACTGCACTTGAGTGTGTACATGATATTGACAAACACTCCATGGTATGTCTCTAGCAGGCCCGGGTAGCCTGGCGACACGGCCTGGCGGGCGCGCAGTGGCATCTCGAAAGGTATCTCTGTCACACCCACAGGGATCTTGCCTGGAGGAGCCAGCTCCATGGATGTACTGATGAGGTTAATAGGCTGTTAAATAAAATTATAAAATAGTAATAATAGCAGCTTATAAGTTTCCCTCTTTAATGTAAAAGTCTCCTCTCATCCAGCCAAATAACAAGTATTAATACACTTGCCACTTTGTTGTAGCTTTTGCCTGCGAATCCACACTTATTAATTTAAATTTTTACAATTAATCCAGTTGCAAAAACCTGTGTTAACATGGTACTAAAGTTCCTAGTAATATAATTCAAGTAGCTACATTCGCACCAAAGAGTAACTATGGAGTTTATTGCCGGTTCTTCTCCATAGAAACAACTTTTTGGAACCATGCGACTAGTTTGACGTTTTGTAAGTGCTCTTTTGTAGCCTATATGAAATAAAAACATTATGACTATTTAGCAAATTGTGATTCGTGAAAGTATGGTTCTTTCCCCTCAAGAACAATACAATATTCGTGAACAGTAACAGTACTTTCTCTCTTGATGAAAAGTCCTTTCCTGTTCCCCTGACTACATACATGCAAAAATATCATTATGATTGGTGCAGTGGTTTAGGTAGAGGTAAAAGGTGTGGAAAGGTAACAAACAAAGAAACTTACTTTCGAGTTTACAACATTACATTATGGATTAACATCAGCTCATAAATGTTGCATTATAAAATAAACTTTACCTTTATGCTGTTGGAGAATGCCTCAAAGATGCCAACATTCTTGGTGCTCAGCTGCAGGTTCACACAGCCCTCCATGGTGAGGGAGAACCCCTCATGCTTCACATCACTGCTGCTCTCTACTACCGCTACTCCTGCTATGGTCTCCTGAAATAATTCATAATGACATTATTTAAAAATTTAATAGCCAAGATGCAGCCTATTAGAGATTATTGTGTTATTCTATTTTAATTATACTTACACCTTCGTGATAAACTTTGCTAGCTCTTTTCAAAATGATAGTCAAATTTGTGGACATTTCGATAAAACTGTGCACAAGTTAGGTAATAAATAATGAACAGATAGCATACATGTATGTCCTATTCTAACTGAGATGTTTATTTACATTCTACGTTATTTCTGAATTCCGTTCCGACTGATGTGATAACAAATTGACAATTGACGCCTCTTAGCTTGACAGTGTACAACTACTATACACAACTACACACATTTTAGTAAAATTTAATACATAACAAAGTAATTTTTATTTTTATAAAAGCGACCACTTTTATACATTGTGGATTCTTAATGTCATGTTTATCTACTATTTTACTTCTGATATCTTTTATAAATAATAACAAGAAAATATTACTAAAGGAGAAAACAAATAAATGTGATTTACGCTGGATTTACGTAACAAAACGCGTATAAAGTATAAAGCTGCATAATTAACGTAGATTTATTTTTCAATATGGCAATTATTGCGGAACTGTCAGTTTTTTCATGCTGCTGTGAGTGTGCTGCTGTCCAAACATGTGTCAAACAATTTACCGCAGGTAGTCAATTTAATTGAAATCTTGTATACTATTTGCGTCCTTATTGCAATGGATTATGGCTTAAAATCCTTATTTAGCTTGAAGTTTTTAAAGTCGTTACTTGAATGTAGGTATGTACTTTGCAGGAACTTGTTTTCTCTGACATGCGCAGCGGGAAAATAAAGTCAAATCAAATAGAATCAGTTGAAATGTAATGTCCGCTAGTGGCGGCCGGCTACGAAACGTCTTGTTGTAATAAATTTACGATTTTTATTTATTTTGTTACGTTTCTGAATATTTAATCGTGTTGTTCTGGCTTTACCAATATTGTGCGTTTGTGCATCGGCTGTATAGTTATTGTTTTCTGCGGAATATAATCGTAACAGGTGATGCCGATAAGGGCTCCTCGAATGGATCGATATCGGTGACTTTTAGCGTGGATGAAAAATTACGCATAGAAAGGGGTTGTCTTAAGATGGAGAAGTCAGCACGGCCGCGGACGGCTCTCAACGAGTGCGTGAAGGTGGTGGTTCGATGTCGACCACTCTCAGACAAGGAGACAAATGAAGGGTACGAAGAGGTAAGGCAGCAGTTGATAAGTTGTTTATGTCGGGTGTTAGGGCTGCGCAGAATTGGTGCGTCGACTCCACTGGGTAACTGAACCAACGAAGTAAGTTCTGATGGTGTTACATTTTCAAAATAGAAGCAGCACGCGATTTTGTTTTTATTATCAGTGTCTAACGTGCGACCGTAGTTGTACAATATCGCGATGTTTTCATGACTTACTTATGCATTATATCGGTTTATTAAGCTTTTCTTAGAAAGGGGTCGGTTGTGAATAAGCTGCGTGGGCTCGCATTCCTTCCAGTTTCCGCCTATGCTAACTTTGAGCTGCAATTCTCGACACAATCCCTGTTGCACAATGGTGCTTGCTGATTATTAATGAATTAGGCGCGACGAACTTAACACTATGAAGTGATCAAAACTATAAGTTTGCTCCTTGTGGTATTGTAGTGTTAATGTTTAATAACTGCCACCTCTTTCTTTTAGGTATATCTTCTTCTACCTCCATAGTTATATTATATATAAAAATAATAACAATTACAAAATTGAAACAGTGTATTATGAAGATGACAAACAATGTAAAATGTCTATATTTTTTAATTTATTGGCTTTACTTAGTTGTAACAAGGCTCTATAATATAAATATAATAAGATTTATTTTAATGTCGATCATACACTAAAATTATTTTAGATAATGCAATATTTCGGTGATAAAAGTTAATGCAGAATAATATTGTAGCCCTGTAAAGAAATAATAAAAAATGTTTGAATTAAATTTTCAATTATTGTCAATATTATTTTGTCTGTAAATTTATGCATCTTTGATAATAAACTTAAATACTTACCACTTATAGTAGATTACCTACGTAGTATAGTAATTTATTTATACTTCTATTATAAAAACTAAAAATATATACAAACAAAAAACATCAAATAATTATGCATCAAAATATTCCTCCTCATCACTGTCGACTGGCAGGGTAATATAGTTATAATCATCTACTCTTAAACAACAACTACTTGCACTACAGTTACATATATCTGCACACATAAATGTGCATAACTTTTAACTGAGTTGCACCACAGCCTAATGTATTCCAGGAGTTGTGTAGTAAATATAATAACAAAACATTTGTATACACTTTGACATAGTGATACAAATATTTGTATGAACACTGCCGGTCTGTGGTGCAATGTCCAATGGAAACTAGTCCTTGTTAGACTTTGGTGGGTATGTCACACTCAGCGCTGAATCACATTACTAGCTCTAGGTACATAGTGAATCACAAAGATACAAGATAACAAAACTTGATGATAAACAATGTACTTTGCATTTTCAGTTTGTGGGTTACTATCTTTACCTTAATTAAATTGCTGACAGTAAATTTTATCTCTAAAAATTGTTAAGGTAATTACAAACATAAGCTAGTTCAATTTCATGATTGAGCTGAACAAAGGAAACAATGCATGCTCTTTGAATCATGGAATTCTATAAAATACTAGTATTGGCTATTTAAAATACCTACATAAGTTAATTTCAACAAAGTAGGGTGCTTGGTCAATTTATCCAGGTACATACATATTATCAAGCACCAAAATAATAAATATAAGTGCTAGGTGTGAGATACTTGTTTTTCAATAGTGTCAATTATGCTCTGACGATCTCCATACAGGTTTAAACACTAAGTAGCTCTAATGTGGTGAACGTGATCCTGTCGCCCCGCGCCGCTGGCTGCGCTCGCCACAAAGGAGCTCTCTAACGCCCTCGTGCACTTCCACTCAACATTCGTTAACACTAATTACCTTCATCGATAGACTTAGTCTGTTTCCTTGTATAGTATACATTTGCGTTGCTAATCAAGTACTCAATGTATACGAATGCTTCCGAGACTTGAATAAGGTCTGCAGAGTGCCTCACATATAATTAACATTCGTATAATTTCCTTAGAATAACATGCACTCGGCGCTATATAAATGCGCTATGATAATGACCGCAATAAGTTGCGTAAGCTAATCATCGTATTACTACGTTTTTCTACTATGATTGCCTTGACGAGAAAGATATCTTCTACTGAAACTATCTTTAACTTTTACTTATGAGAGGAAACATTTTTATTATTTAGACTAGCATATGCCCGCGACTTTGTCCCCGTGGATTCCGATAAAAAAATCTGTACGTAGCAGCAGTAAACAGATAATATACCGATTTGAATCTGATTTTAAAGACGCCTTCACCATCACCCTGGACCATCAGCTATCTGCCAGTTAAAGTCACGTCATAACCGTTCCAGCAGTTTCGGAAATTAGCCGCAACAGACAAAAAAAAATCTATTGCATTTTTCTTATTTGGGGCGTGTTTGATGTTATGATAGCACGGTCTCGTTATATTTATGTGTTAGTTACGTATCGTGTGTGCTATCATATACATTGAGTAATAAAATAAAAAAAACACAACTGCCATGACAAAAAACGAACTAAAAAGTGAAAAACAAGTTCCATCGTAGTCTGGGTACCTCTTAAATAAGACAGTGTTCCACAGAACGGTCCCCCGACTGCGGATGGGACTTGTTATTCACTTTTTAGTTCGTTTTTTGTCATGGCAGTGGTGTTTTTTATTTTTTTCGTTTTTTATAGCCTATGTTACTCGCGATAGTGTAAAGATTCTAACGACACTCCATAAATTAAAATCGGTTCAGGCATTCAGAAGTTATGGTGGAATAAAGAAACTCACAACCCACATACATACTTACATACATACATGGACCCTGGAAACATTACACTCCTTTTTGGGCAGTCGTGTAAAAAGCTATTATTTTGAATTTACGAAACAGATACTCCAATTTTATTCATGTGTATTGATAACCTAGCATTCTTTCATCCACATCCACATTTCTTTTCTACCTATCTGTTGATAACACAATATTTGATGCACATATTATTGCAAATCTAGCAGAAATTATTATATTTTGCCGAAAACATTTGTGGTCACATATACAAAGGCTACATGATTTAAGTAAATCACAGGGGTGCGATGTGTAGACCATGGAGCTGTCACCTGGTCGCGCACGTATGTAGGTGAGCGGTAATGTCCATACGCAGCTGCGCCTTATTAGGAGTAGATCATCTGGTGCGCATCGGCCTTCTGCCCGCGATGTCAACGCGCATGCATTGTACTTGACCAGTTTAAATTACTTGAATAGTGTTCTATTCTAAGGTTGTGTAAGTTGGTATACAGATAATGTTTTTTTCGATGAAAACATGCTTAGTTCTATACAAGTTATATAAAATACTAACATAGTTCATAAGTCATTGTAATTACTAACAAAAATATGGATAAAATAATGTCCGAAATAAATATATATTGAATTGAATTGAATATACTTTAGTCTCACCAGAACTAAATTGTGTGTATGTAGTTGTGGGTAGGTATTTTGTTTTTCTCACTGTAAGTTGTACCGACTGTTGAAGTGTTGTCGTATCGCCTTACTATTAGCGCGCTAGATTCGGGACTGAGGTACAATAGCAAATTAAAAAGGCAATGACAATGCTAACCTCACGTACCTATCTACTTGAGATTGGAGTTAGGTAGCTAAGAAATTTTACAGAGCGGACCTCTTTAGAACGTCGCGCGTCGTCGTAAGAAGCCGGCACTAGTTTTTGTTGCGGTGAAACCTAAGCAGCGGTCAGCGGTTTCAGAATGACTACTGTAATACATTCCGCTCGCAATTCTAATAATTTACAGCTTGAAATCGACCTTGGATACCCCGAGATTAATGATCAATTTGGTTAGTAGTTGCGTAATAATTGCTTGTTAAATTAGGTGCATTATGTTACGAAAAAGTTATTTTCCAGCTAAATCAGCGACGGGTTATCCATTTCCAGGATCCCGTAAGCACTAACGCAAAATTACAATACAATTACTTATGCCTTGCGCCAATCGGGAATTACAATTCTATACATATTGATTGAGGCCTCCAATTTGCACGCGATAGAGTGTAGCTGTAGGCCCTTCAAAGGTGTAAATGTAAGGAACAAGTAAATAATTATTAACTTGGGCCTTACTTTACAAAGCTACACCCATAAAAATAGTTTCGCAACTACAGACTTAGATATCTTTGAAACCCCGTATAATATTTTATTCATACTAATTCAATAGGGGTACAGTAGCATGGCCATGTTACAAAATAGCAGTTATCTACTTACATTAACTACAGCTGAAAGCGGGCGTCGGGCGCAGTGGTGCACGCGCACATACCCGTAAAAAACGCGATTCTATTGACTTCCTGCAGCGACTGCGACGCTCTTGTCGTACGACTCTTTTCAAGGTTCATGACTCTTGAAATGTCTGTCGAATGAAATAATGTGATTCCAGTTTTAGATTATTCACTTTTACCTTTCGATTGTCATCAGCTATTCCGTTGATATTATGGCTAAGACCCTTAATTGATTTTAGGAGAATTTTGCGTTAAAATTAATAAAATGGATTAGGCAAAATTCAAATGATATCTCATAGAAGTCGGTTTTAAGGAAACTGTTTTTATCTTAATGCTATGTTACCTTCAGGGTCTGCGAGACTTCTTAGCTGATCCTTTTTTACTCGGACAGGTATACGTTTACATGATGGATGGATGCGGCCGCGGTATTTGAACTTAAACACTACAAATTGTATAATGTTATTAAAGTAGTAATGTGTATGTTTACAATGATTGTACTGTAACTTTCAACCGGCTTCTGATTAATTGAGTTATAACAATGCTGTAGTAAACGACACTTCATTGTCTACTTAATCATCCTTCGAACTATAATGTGTAGGAGCCTGAGCCTCCTACACATTACAGTTACCCACCTGCTCCTAGAAGGTAGGGTAGGGTAAGTGATGTTGTCGACAAGTCGTCAATTTAAATCTCCTATGAAAGTAGTTATTGTTTACACAGATTTTATCAGCCAAACGCTTGGCTTTGGCAACAGTTACGTACATACATTTTCAACAAATAGGTATGCTTTGTCCTTGACTTCGATAAAAATAACATTGAAATAAGGTCAGGTTCTTGAGCTTATTGCCTTCAATAATGGTCTACAACAATACATTATGCCTCCCAATGTATTCCGTATTTTTGAATATCACCGAGACAGTTACCTGAACCAATTCCCAGTAACGTTGTGGAGTTTCCAGTTTTATTCAGGTGGTTTATGTTCTGTGTAGGTGAAGAAAGCCCGTCCGGAACAGACATGGTACGAGCGGCTGTCCACCAAAACGCCGGTGGCCAATAAAAAGTTTGATGCCCCCTTGCAGGTCTGAGTACTGGTGACGAGTCACTACTAACACGCGGCATATTGGATAATGACGCACTAACACGGTGTGGACGGTCACAAATAGGAGCTCA
Organism: Abrostola tripartita; assembly: GCA_905340225.1. Lineage (NCBI taxonomy): Eukaryota > Metazoa > Arthropoda > Insecta > Lepidoptera > Noctuidae > Abrostola > Abrostola tripartita. Next base: position 11,904,518 of record HG996504.1, on the reverse strand, counting down.
TTGCCCCAGCATCAAGCCGAGCAAAAAGTTTCAGCACAAAACAACATCTAATATGTACATACATATATGCTTAGTTACAGAAAAAATATAATTACATTATTTTAAACATTTTTGCACAATGATTCATCATAACTTTGGTCTAACCTAGAACATCATTAATATTAAAGGTGGCTTTAAGGAGTAAGTAGTATTGATGGAGATGGAGACGCGTCGTTAATATTGAGGTGGTGGTTGGAAATGCTTGTTGATTTGTTGAAGGAACCGATCGGTGCTACGAATCCGTATGCCGACGCTTTCGTATAACACGCGTAGAAAATATATTCATTGATGTAGTTACGTCGATAATTATTGGGTAAACTCACTAATGTAACGGCCGTGCGTGGTCCTCACAGTCGTTTCCTGAGCCGACGACGGCGACGTGCAGCGCTGTCCCCCTAGACAATGTTACTTCAGGCGTTGTTTTGGATGGAATGATGTTAAGAAATAACAAATCCGACGGGGATTGCGTGATCTGTAAATGACTTGTTTGTCTGTCCACGATTTCTGTAGTGACATTGACTTGAGTGGCTTTACAAAAAGGTCGCTACTTACTAGATGTGAACGAGGGTTAAATATAGAGCGACGAGCCAGGAGACGTCTAGACACGCACCACTTGCTAAATATCTTCATCATAATATATATCGCTTTCTAAAGATTTGTGGAAAAGTTTCTTCGTATTCATTGTAATTGTAACATTCCACTGTTGAAGAATTTTATTTTTCTAGACTTGTTTGAGCGCTACCTTTGTTTGGCCGTTCCATTGTATTAGATTAATGAATCCGAAAAAGTTTTATAATTATCTTCTCCCAAAAAGTATAGTTACAGTAAAAGTCGAATAATTCAAGTAAAATTCTAATAGAGACTGTTAAACCGTAAAAAAGTAAAAAGCGCTCCTTATAGTTTTTATGTAGCTTAATGGAAACCTAATAATGCTTTACGTGATGGGTTCCTGTTAACCGGTGGGCTACCGTGGTGACGAACTTGTTGTGCTACAGGTGGTGAAGGTGTGGCCGGAGCGCGGCGCCGTGCAGGTGTACAACCCCAAGGGCCAGGACAAGCTGTTCACGTACGACGCCGCCTACGACTGCACCGCCGACACGCAGACCATGTACGATGAGATGGTGAGTTTCTTCTACCAATATTCTCTAATAGTCATAATTGGGTTACTATTTCAAATTAGCTACAAAAGAGCAATCTAGTTGCGTGGTTCTAAAGTATCATTTCTAAGGAGAAGAACCGGCTAGAAACTCATATACTTCTTTTAATTACTTCGCCCCGCACTAGGAATTTGACCCAGGTATTTCGTGAATGCGTTTCACAGACATGAAATATCACCTATGTATATTAACACCCAAACAAGACTCGAGATAAATATCTGCGGATCAAAAGCAGTCCTCAATGAACCCCTACAGAAGAAACAAATATAGCGTTTCGTGAACATAATCGTTTTGATTACAAGGTCCAGACAAAACGATTTACTGCATTTTCTACAACTTACGAGGCTTATGTAATGTAGGCAATAAAAATCATTCATATTTATTTTCAAACATTAGCATTTTAATGTCAACTAATCACAATTTTTATTTTAAATAATAATAATTTCATTAAGTATTTCACTTCTATTAACCGTTGCTACAAAACGGGGATAACCCCTCTCTTGGACGGTGGATGTCATAATACAGCAATAATTCTTCATAAAACAGAGTAGATGATCGGTCACACAAGACACAGAAAGTTAAGTTTCAGTAAAAACTAAAACATCGTAGGCGCCCCCAAAGCTCATTAAATACTTACGTACTTAAATGTATTAAACAAGTCGTAATCCCTGGATTGTGGTTACTGAGTAAGTACTAAATTAAATACACAGTGATGAGTACCAGAGCGCAGTAACACGACGTGGGATTAAGTTCGGTTATATCGATACAATACTGCACTTGTCCAATTTTATTAAACAGGGGAGTGCGGAAGTAAATTTTAGCGTCGCTGCACTAAGTTTACCCTCTACATTTACCTGCGTGTTGTATGTACACAGCCGGTGTCTGTCAAGCTTTGATCTTGACTCTCCGTTATGATCATCATAAGTGGCAAGTAGACGTAACAATGAGGTGATCGCTATATCCTGACCCACTTGCAGCCAAGGTGAGGGTTACGTTACGACTCAACGCTTTTGTTAAGATCTATTTAGGTTTTAGAACAAGCACGCGATCGATGCGAACTCTCTGCTGTGTGTGTCTCGGCTACTGGGTGCTGTGTGATGTTGAACATTAATGTTAACTAAGATAGGTTCATTACACGGAAATACAATTTCGAAGTAACCACGCAACGTGTTGTGTAACCAACAACCAAATCCATAAAATCTATATTAGAGGATACTTTATTACTATTGGGAGAAATTATAGTTTGATCAACATTGATGGCATGTTTTATTGGATCACTGGATGATTTAGTGAATTTATTTTTGTCTCGTAATGTTTATGAGATTTCATCGCTGTGTAGTATTTCATAATGTATAGCGAGTACTCTTAGTGTGTGTTAACGTTACATTCGCCTGCGTAGTACTTGGTTGGCTGTTTCATCTTCAGCTAAAAAGTTTAATATAGCTAGTACAACTTGCTGTGCTTGTGCTTCGGTAATGTAAAAATGTTTAATGACTTGGACTCTTCACCTTTTAATTATTTAATTACTAATCATCATCATCAGCCGGAAAAGTCCACTGTTGGACAAAGGCCTCCCCCTTAGTAGGGAGGGGTTGCCATAATCCCCACGCTTGGCAAGCGGCTTGGGAATCGCAGTACTGGTGGTCAAGTTACAGAAGACGCTGCTGCCCATCTTCTGGATTTATTTTTCCCTTAGTCGCCTCTTACGACACCCACGGGAGGAAAGGGGGTGGTCAATTCTAGGCAGGATACCACACGGCTCAATTACTAATTTAATAATTTAATTTAATTTTTTTTTTAATTTAATTACTAATAGATATATTTAAAACCTCTCAACTCGTAAAGACGAAGATTCAGTCTGGCTAGACTGCGTAGCAGAGATGTTACAAAAATAATATAGTAGGTAGTACAGATATAGATACTAGATAGTCCTAGGTAAAGTTATTTTGTCACCTAGACGTCGGAAGTGTGTCGGTTTCAGCGGAGCGTTGTATAATAATAACGTAAACGCATGAATATCTGGAGAAATCAGTGTGTTGGCGGCGCATTCCCCCGCGCTCTACGCACGCGCCGCCCGCGCCACCACCGACCGGCGTATTGTTGCCAAAAATATTACACCAGCTCACTTACACTATACATTGCAACAAAAAAACAGAAGGCTGATGTTAATGCGCGGTTACAAGCTCGCTGGAACGTGTCGACGTCGATACACACATTAATGCACCTAAAAGGTGACCTAAGCCTAGTCCATTTGTATTTAAACGTATGTATTAGGTATGTGCAAGTGGTTATGTGTGTGTGTGTGTGTATGTGATGAGCCTTCTGCCTGTTCATGCCGAGTGGACACTTGGACAGTGTACACCGCACTCGACACGACACACGTATGCTTTAGAAATGCCTGCGTCACCCGGGAATGTACTTACCGCGGCGGACTGATATATTGGCGGGTGAACTATTGCGCGAAATTGTTGATTAATCACGTGATGTATGGTCCCACGACACGCTGTGGACATTAAAGTACGTATTTATTTAGCGATTGCAACACGATACCGTAGTACTTTTATTCTGTGACGATACCAATGATTGAGTGGTTTCTTCTATCCGAAATGTATCTTGAAGACTCTAATCATGAATAGGTAGGTACGCATACACTACTAAAAGTTTATTTGATTTATTTTATTGTAGATGTTTATTTGATGTAAGAAAATGACAAAAAAATAAATTATAAAGTTATTTAGACTACGATGTGTTGCCCCATGGCCTGTCTAGTGCCCGAATAATATCCAAGAGCTAACGCAGTACAGTCGCGTCTAACGACCGCGTATAGTGAGATGATAGAAATAAAGACAGACGTGGAGTAATATCTTAAACAAGGAGTCGCTTCAGGCATTCACGTGATACTAATCATGTAATAGCATGTGTCGAGTTCTCCGAATTGAGCAGAACAATGGCGGCACGCGAGCTTATGGCCGGCGTGGGAGGACCGAGGCTCCTCACCTCTGTAGGTAGACTAGGACGCTGTACGAGCCGCACTCACACACACATGTTCTCAGTTGCCATAACGACGAGCTTAACATCTCACACACAACATAAAATACATGATTATACAGGGATTGAATTAAGATCCTATTTTAAACAGTAATACATAGTTACTCTTGGCGGCGCCATCAGAACAGGCTGTCGCCCTGTTAGACTGAAAGCGACATGAGTCAGCGGCACTGGTCCAGCTGATGCCTTGGCAACTCCCGCGTGTATCGCAGTCCGCCGACGGTCATGACTTTGAAACGTTTTACGACCCTCTATATTTACATGTGCATACATAGGTACATACACTAGTGATTACGACAGCGTTTAGTATTCCTCCGTGTTCATTTACTAGCTTGTAAATTGAGATGGATTATTTTATTGAACTGATTATTACAATGTTCTAAAAGCTTCGTGCACTGTTCAATGTTAATTAATATGCAGAAGTAAAGCTAGCACACGGAAGGTACCATCTCGCTGCGAGAGCGTCCTACGCGGCTGTCGTCCGTCCCGTGCAGCGAGCCGAGCACTTTCAATGTCTCGCCTTGACGCTGTCGAAGGTCTCTTTCAATGTTATTTTTTCTCCTAAACGCCGTGATTCAACGCGGGGTGTAGGTGGGTGTACAAGAAGCATAACCTCGGCGCGTCGATACGCCAGTTGTTTTGTGCTAGCAATATTAATAAGCCATTGTATTAGCACTATAATAGGAAATAACAGCTAGTGCGCGTGGACGTGAACACGATGACTCCTCAAAGCTCCTCAGCACTACAATGGATGTATTATACTATACTGTCCAATGAATAGGACACTGGACAGGCATTCGCTATACAACACGTTTGTGTTTTATGTTTCAAGTCATGTCATAGTTCAAGTTGTTAACATGGTGTGGCTACTTGTATATTTATGGTCTTTTTATGAGAGGTAGCTACTACATTGTCTGCCACTAACACCACATACCTAGTATTAATATTTTTCAACATTCAGTGTCAGAAAGAGCTCGTTGTTTTGGTTTTTCTAATTATTATCGCTCACGTACCGCCAATTGTTCTGCAAAAATGGTTATTGTTTGTGATCACCTTTTGTTCATAAAATAATTGATTGTCCGAGCGACGAGCGCGCGCCGATAGTTGTAAGTTTGTTGTGTGCAAACTGTGCAGCACTAGCATACAACGTGCAGAAGGTCAACTCTATACAGCGTGTTTTAATGACTAATTGCTATGTAGGTGTAATGAGTTAATAGGAAGTCTTTTAGGCTAGCCTGTAGGTCTGTGCAGGTTTCAGCACTGGGGTTGCTGAATTGCTTAAGTGCTGTTGGCGCGTTTATAGAAATGCACACTCATACACACTGTATACTGGTAAAAAGGCTAGTACTTAGTTATACTTCCGGTGTCTAATGTGGGTATGTGTAAGTTTATGAATTTAAGTTGTTTAGTAGCCCTTCTGCGCGAGTCTGTAGAGTAGGCCGGCCGCGCGCGACCAAGGCTGCCCGCTGTGTGCTCAGAGCTTGCAGTTACGTCATTTCTTCACAATATCGACCTTTTTCAGAACGATTATGTGTTTGCACTTAACGACACTTTATAAAAATATATTTATCTGCAAGAAATCACTCTGGATCTTGCGATACGGATATTGACATTATATCATACACAAGCTATCGATTGCTGATGCAGATTACAGCGATTGGTTCTCATTATGCCTCTTTTAAACTTATTATGTTAAACCATATTTTTAAAAGAGTAACTATGGAGTTTCTTGCCGGTTCTTCTCCATAGAAACGACTTTTTGGAACCGTGCAACTAGTTTGACGTTTTGTAAGTGCTATTTTGTAGCCTATATGAAATAAAAACATTATGACTATGACTATGACTTTAATTGTTATGTTCAGCAAACTTCCGAAATAAATTCAAGTGTCCGAGTAAAATCTTTGGAAGAAGTAAATAGGTATATTTTCTGTCTCATCATTGATGCATACTTACGATAAGGAAATGCAATGAATATTTTTTTGAAGAACTGACACTTGAATGTGCATTATTCCTACATACATTAATTAACATCTGTTATTATAATGTTTGCACAAGTAGCGTAGTAGCATTATTTAGTTAAAAATTACATCTGTACTCATATTTATATTTACTTTTAATTAGTAGGCATTAGGTATCAATAGTCATTCGTCTCTCGGCCCTGGACTATAGAAATTAGTTGTTAGGGTGGTTGATGTAAATCTATACTTATAATAAAACTGTAGAGAGGTCAATTCTGTACATTGAATATATATTCAAAATTAATATTGGAGGATGACTGGTGATCGATACTGATGCCAAAAATGCAATCAGTAAATTTTTTGTCTGTCTGTCTGTCTGTCCGTCTGTCTGTCTGTCTGTCTGTATGTGCACGCATGGGTCAAAAACTACTGAAGGGATTTTAACCAAACTTGGTACGATTGTAGTCCATACTCCTGGGCAGGTTATAGGCTATATAACATAACGCTAAAACACATAGGAGCTGAGCAGTAATGATAAATTTGAAGCAAGTCGGATGAAAATGCGCTTTTGAGCTCTTATCCTCGCATTCGTTGATCATACACCAAAAGTATGTATTACAAAGATGATGGTCTCCAAAAGACCTACAAAAAAGTCTTCAATAGTATATATCTATCTTTTATAAATTAGCCACAATAACGTGTTTGATCGTTAGGCATTTCTTCAAAGTGTCTCAACACACGACAACCCGGAGCGTGCATGGAGGGTAGTTTGACAAGATTTCTATAAGCAGCATATAGCGGGTGCAACCACACCCGCTATATGTAATATTATAGTAAGCACATGACTTCGAAAAGACATTAGTGTGTGCCGGGATTTGAACTTGCGACATCTGACTTAACAGTCTAACGGTCATACTTCTTTTTTCTACACCAGTTTCAATGTACAGAAACTCAGAAAGGCACAAAACGGATTTATTCATGTTCTCTTCTTCAGTTATATATTATTTTCAATAGACTTTCTGTAACTTCCGTAATTACCGTTCAATTTTTGCGGTTTTTTTTTTAAATACCGGAAAGTAGTCTTAGTTAAATAAGTGGTTTAAAGATTTTTAACCTACTTAAAACAGCCTGCCTGGTAGGTATTTTTTTCTGTTAAAAGTTCAATTTACTACTGGTCTTTTATCCGAAATACCCGCGGACGAAGTCGCGGGCAACAGCTATACATGTAATAAAATATTACGGCATGGCGTAAAAACTACTAAATCGAATTCGCTCAAACTTAGCTAATATATTAAAAACAATTTAAAAATACTTTTGCTGTTTCCGAATTTCCACGCGGACGGAGTCGCGGGCACATCTAGTTAGTAATAAAATACATTTATAGTTATTTATAATACCTGCGGTATTCACTAAACATAGGTACTGGGACCTCCAAAGGTTGATTTTCGTGGAAAACGAAGTGTAAAGGGTTAACTATAAGAGTTTTTAGGGTGGCTATAACTATAATGTATAACTTGGCAAAACAGAAAGCTGGTTTAGGGTTAGACCGAGGTCGGCGTCCGCAGCGAGTGATGGCTGTCCGGGTCATCCGCGGCTACCGCACGGTATCCGGCGAAGCAGCGTGTCTGCTAGCCGGATCCCTGCCGTGGGACCTGGACGCCAGAGCATTGGCGGACGCCTACCACTGGCGAAAGGAGCTGGTGGCACGCGGCGATGGGCCTCCGCCCAGAGCCGTGGAGCGGCGCATGAGGGAGCTCCGTAGAGCCCTCGTCCTGGAGTGGGCGGTCAGGCTGTCCCGCCCAACAGCGGGACACCGGACGATCCAAGCCGTCCGCCCACAAATATTCCACTGGATGGACAGACGTCACGGGACACTCACGTTTCGGCTGACACAGGTACTGTCGGGGCATGGGTGCTTCGGCAGTTACCTGTGTCGAGTGGCTGGCAGGGAGGAGTCTACTTCCTGCCACCACTGCGTTGGCAACGAGGACACGGCGCAGCACACGCTCGAGCATTGTCCTGCCTGGGCTGTGCAGCGCCGGACACTCGTTGCCCAAGTGGGGCCGGACCTCTCGCTCCCAATCATCATCGAGGAGATGGTAGGGTGTGAGAGGTCATGGAGCGCCATCGCAGACTTCTGTGAAGAAGTGATGGCGCTCAAAGAGGCTGCGGAAAGGGAGCGGGAACTCGACTCCGCTCTCCCAATCCGCGCCCGGCGGCCCCGGCGGCGGCGGAGGGCCGACATCGCCCTCTTCCAGCCGCCATAAGACTCGGCCTCAGGGCGGCAGACGCGGCTGAACTGCCGCCCGCTCAACAGAGGCCGAGTCGCGTGCGCACATAAAGCGCACACCAAAGGTGCAGCAAGGGGCACACAACCGCCCCTTGCCACAGGAGGCCTGCGGAGTCCTGGGTTGGGAGACCCACCTCCGCACTGAATAGGCCTCCGCTGAAGTCCTGCAGCCCCCTCATCAACAAGGGGGCACCGACGAAATTCCGCCCCTCTTTACAGGGCGGATAGCGCCGGCGGGGTTGGCGGTAGAATGCTGCAGCGATCCCGCCTCCCCGCCATCAAAAGCGCAGAGCAGGCATGTGAGGTTTTAGTGGGTATGCCCCTGGATCTTATTGGGTTCGGGGGAGAGTCCCACATACCCTCGTCGTCTCCCAACGGCGGGGGATGCGTAATGCATTTCCTCACTTGAAAAAAAAAAAAAAAAAAAAAGGGTTAGACCGAGGTAAGACACTCATTCGATATCTAATGTGTGCGTGATGTCTTCTTTGGCACGATGGATGCTGACTCACCATTTACCTAAAGTATTTACATTTGTACAATGTATACCTCTGCTTACTGAACTGAGAATAATAATTATGTGTGTGTGTGTGTCAGGTGCGGCCCCTGGTGGCGTCGGTACTGGACGGGTTCAACGGCTGCGTGTTCGCGTACGGGCAGACGGGCACCGGCAAGACGCACACCATGGAGGGCACGGCCGACCACGAGGGCATCATCCCGCGCGCCTTCCGCCACATCTGGGCGCACATCGAGAACAGCGCCTCGCCCGACGTCACGCACCTCGTGTCTTGCTCCTACGTGGAGCTGTACCTCGAGGACGTGCGCGACCTGCTGGCCAAGGACTGCAAGAAGCTCACCATCAGGGGACAGGTATGTGTACTACTACGTCTCTGCCAATGAATGCACCATACTACCTACTATTATAGATCATAGGCACTTTACAATCATGGTCTGCCTGCCTTTTCCCCACTATTATATATGGTCTTTATGGAGCAACTGACTTTTATATTGTAATATACTGACTAGTTTTACATCTACGAGCCTGAAGTCGGTATCACACCTAACGAATATGCAGACTGAATGGCAATGAATCTTCTCAAAGGCTTTGCTACATCATGCGGCATATATGTCCATAGCTCACTGCTATTTAAAGTGATATTCAAACATTTAAATTGGCAGAAATCACAGGTGAGTAGCTGACCTTACACTACGTACAGTTCACACCATTGTATTTAGGTCACGGTTATGTAATTAATCTCTTATAAAGAGTGGGTTTTGTGGCGTTTGTCATCGCGTTATCATTCGCTCTACCATAAATGTGCTGTCCCACAATGGGCATTTGTTCTAAATAAGTGCCGTGACCAATTTTGGAATGTTTATTCAAAAAGGTACTTTTTGCTATTACGTTAGATGGACAGGAAATAACAAACAGAACGTAAGCTTAGAGCGTGAGAAGGTTTTTTAAAGGAAGTTTGCGATATTGAATTTTTTATACGTATGTAGTACATTAATGCTAAACTTTAATACTACTTTTAGTTACTTACCTAATAGTGCACACTATTAGAACCCTTCAAAGTTAATCCAAACCTGTTTTATCTCTTTCGTATGAAAAAACATTATTTCCTCAATATTTCCATTTAATGTAAGTATTATGAATTACGATGTACATACATTTATTCGCACAGCCACATTAGCCAGATACAGAACTGAGGCTAGCGTACTTTTAGTTTTATAGCTGGTAGTAGGTACCTTATGAGCTATAGTTTACACCACATTAGTGAAGAATTCTGCATGTCGCATTCTCTTTACAATGAGCAAATATTTTTTTAAATGAAGAATGGTTTTCGCTGTCATTCATTAGCTTTGATATTATTCTTTAGAATCTGTCCACATAACGATATGTACAGCCTACTCGTTTATAGCTAACCACCCCTCTAGGAGGCCTATGTGGTGTTACAGTACTGTTACCTACTCACCTATCAGACAAGTCCAGACTTAGACGTGACATCATTATTAAAGACGTGAATAGTACCTATTTATCAACAATGCCCGCTTCTTATCAGCTAAATACTTAAATACCTTTCCTATTTCGTCGCCATGTACACGTGGTGCTGCAGTGCACCGCCAGTGGCCAGGGTCACTTGAGCCGCTAATTAATGTATCGATAACTGCATATTGGTAGGTAGTACGGTGCGATGACGTCACACGATGCTCGCGTCACGAGTGCTTCCTCCCATTCTTCTGTTTAATTAATAAATGCTGCGCTGCACTTGGCGCCGCGCCAGAACTATACAAATATTATTAAGGAACTCAATACCCAGTATTACGTAAATGAAAGCTTCATATTTGTATTTGCCATATGTTTTAAAACTGAGCTCGTTGATGTTATGACCTCATTGCTCGCTATGTCAAAATTTATTTTAGTTTTTAAGTAGATTTTTCCGACGGACGCTGGTAGAATATGAAATTATGAATCCTTTCCGTAACTAATAAACCAGGCGCACCTATTAGACTGTTTATAAGAGTCAAGCGACTAATCAGATGATCTAAGCAGGTCATGTCAATTTTCTCATTTATGCGAGCGAGTACCGTGCATCCTTGACCATCGTGCACATCGATGTGCTCTCAATCTCAGTTAATAGCTGGGCACATTAGGCCAAGGGAATACCTAGGCAAGGTCGTACCTAATAAGTTTTGGAACTCTAACGTCAATTACAAAACAAAACATAGTGTATTAAAATAACTCAGTATCAAACACGCTAATTTATTTATTTACTTTAATTACACGGTGAACACCAATTACATAATTATATATCATAAATTAGTCTTTGTATTTCTGTGGGGTAAAATAGACTTGCTTATTTAGATAGAGTTATTCAACAAATAATTAATTTTTAACAGTAGCTATGTAGACAGTTATTAAATGTTCCATTTAACCGACAAATTACAAGTCTTATGGTCAATATTAATGATAGTGGACACACAGTATACTAGGGCGGTGTAGTCAATATCGGTAAGCGTATTAACATGTGCCGCGTCTGTCGCCCGGCGACGACCACTCAAACAATACACATGCGGTACATATGTATACGACGGTTATGATTGCCTGGTAGCTCACGTGTGTGGCGAAAACGAAAGTACTACTTTACTAACTAACGATTTTATTATAACTCCTCAATCCTCATATTTCAGTATTACATACATTATGCATGAAGTATGCTTATGTTTAGGAATGAATCATCGCATCAAAAACAATTTGTCTAATTCACTACGAGGAGTAATAACAGTGATGTATGAGCTACAAGAGGCCCGACATTCGCAATAACTCACAACCTTGGTGTAATTTGGATGCGTCCAAAATGTCTGCTTTCTGCATCGCATTGTGCAAAAGATACGTTTTACGTAACACACCTCATTTAGTAATGTGTATGACTTTATGTAAGCGCGCATTGTCCGAGGGAGCCATATTAACTTTATTTGCCAATGCCCAGCAAGGCGCACTTAAGATCAAGGTCGCAATTAAATACATTACAACATTACAGTTCAGTTGCTATTAAATCTAAAATATAATTTGTGTTTTATCTGTTTCCTTAAAGCCAATGTCAGATCTGACTCGAATGCACAATATATTTTATGTATAGGGAACCATAATAAATATTATGTACAACGTAATACTAAATTACGGTAACTACTTGAATTTTTTGCCTACATAAAAGTATATTTTGAAGGTTTTGCCAAATTAACAAGGTAGGTAGGTCGACGTATAACAGTAAGCAATTCCTAATTATACAAGTGTTATTATATTAAATACGATTATGCTAGTAGACGTTTCACTTTCTTTACGCACCGACCACGTTTGCTGCTCGTTTATCTAGACTTTCATACAGTCACTCTCTAACTCTCTAGTGACTATGTATTCCTGGTACTCTACTCAGAATGCCCAAATTTCACTTAATATCTCTAATGTATAGGAGGCATCAATCGACTTGACTTAATACGTCCTACGTACCGACAGTAACTTAATTAGAATGTTTCGATGGTACCTTTTATTATCCTGACATAGTATTTGCAGTCCTTAGTGTCTGTGTAAAAAGTAATGACAAGTCGTTTTCTCAGCTTATTTTGCAACTTTACTTCTAATTTTATAACATTATCTCTAAGACAATTGTTACGTGCCATTATGAGTACTTACAAAAAATAATAAGTCATGTAACTTGTGTTAGCTCATGTTGCCCTTTAACCAAACTTTGAAAACAAGGATCTAGGTACTACCGAGTGTTTTCGATGTAGTTTATTTATTATGATGTCCAATTATAATAAGCCTTCCTGCAGGAGCTGAACGGGTTCTACATCCCCGAGATGACGTCAGTGGTGTGCAAGAGTGCGGCGGAGATGGTCCGCGTGATGCGCGCCGGCAACCGCAACCGAGCGGCCGGCCGCACCGACATGAACGAGCACTCCTCGCGCAGCCACGCCGTGTTCCTCGTCACCATCGAGACCGCGCACCGCAAGACCAACAGGATACGGTGAGTCACTCACACAACTACACACCACTTTACACACAAGTACACACCTGAAGCTGATGATTGCCGAAAACATGGTGCTGTCACCTTGAGGAATTTTTGCTGCTTAGGATACAGTATTTCCTGTAATTTGAGTAGACAAGGCCAAGATCTTAAACTCGGAGAATATAAAAGGATTTGGGTTCATTAACTGACGACTCTACTCCGGATGACTTTATTATCTAATTTAATAAATATTTCTGTTTGTTTTACGACAACCCTTAAGCGCTATAAACGGAACATGCGACTCAATTGAAATACATTAAGCTGTATCTACGACACTGAACGGAGGAAATAGGTCAGGCATACGTCACATGAAGCATTAATTTAGTTGATTCTGCCTGACCCAGACCTAAGGGAGTGTTAGAAATAGCCACATGACTAACTACATATTCACGTCTATTACACCTACTCCCTGTAAGTGAACACAGTCTGTCTAGACTGAAATATTGATTTGACTCGCAATTAACGCCGTGCTTACTAAAACATGCAAACAATGAAATTAGTCTAATTTGGTTTACTCATCCACTCGGAGAGGGGAACGATGACCTCTCCTTTGTCCCGAGTTTGTTGCAATTCAGAGTAAACTAAAACTGCAGGGAATGCACGATCGATATAGAGGACGGACGTCCAGTTTGATATAGCGGGCGGGGCCGCCAGACGCAGCTAGGTGTGTAACCTAGCCACGTATAGAACTCTATCGATTTAGCTCCGAAAGCTAGACTCGCTCATATTCCGTGTATTGGACGTCGTTTCTGGAATTACGTTTTTGCTCGCAGAAATTTGGAGATATGTGTTTTGGTATATTTAAATAATCTCTGGAAACAGTTTAGAGAGCGTTGCCTTTTACTTGGATATTTTATAAATTGAGAGCGTTTGCAAATCACTTTAAATTCGTTTTTTTCCGTTCCTTTGTAACCGCAAGAGGGATCTGTAGAATACATTGTATTCGTCATCACATTAACATGATTGAGCACGCGTGTGGGCAGGCGGGAGTGGCGGGAGCACTTTAGTGATGATGGGAGGATCCTGGCCAGTCTGTGTTACGTGTTCAACCTCCAGTCGCCGTCCACTGCACCGGACAGACACATGTAGTACACGGTACATAGGTGCCTGACACTCAACGCGGCCTCAAAGTTATACAGAGTGGGTTTACCGTGGACTAATTAATAATTAGAGGCATGAATAATTCGTGGACGGATGAATGGAGCGATGATGAAGATCTCTGCCTCAGGTACGATCACTGTACTTTTAAATACATAATAATGATTCATTATATAAGTGAAGCTTGCATTGGCATTGCATTGGCTCCCAATTACAGTTCGTGCGTCAAATAAAAACTAAATTTGTGGAACACTATATGTCACATCCATAAAATCCCACTCAAGAGAGTTGTCCCCGCACGAACGCATAAATGTGCTGCCTCATAAATAACAGGACGATTATGCATTTGGTTGTAAAACAGTAATATATTCCCCGATAGGGAAGTCACGACACGCTCGAGCACGTCGCAGCACTGTCGTGGTGAAGGTAATACGTCGCGAACCTAAATCAAATCAAATTCTGCGCTTGCGACGAGCTATCGCGCATGCGTGTGCTCACTAACAAAAACACAGAAGACCCACTTGTTACGGACAAGAACTAAACAAGTTGTGCTAATTTGTCTCCGGGAACTATTAATCTATTTTATAATAATGCATTTGAAGCGCGTCAATACGCGGCGAATTTAGTTGTAAACCTAATGTAGACGGCCAGCGCAATGTTTTATAAACAATGTTAGACTATTGCTTATTTTTGTTTGAGTTCCATACTGCAAGTTATTGTAAGTGGGCCTACTGACCTTGTTATTGTATAGCGAGCGCGGCGGCCGGTACGCACGCGCGCCTTACATAACGCGGACAATGATGTTTCCATTTCTACGATGCAAACAATGTAACAACACGGGGTCGTAGTAGTTTTATGTTCGTGAAGACTTCATTCACCTTTTGGTACCAACCTATAGGTTACGTACCGTATGAAAAATCGGACACTTCAGAAGTAGTCTCATTTTCAGCTTTGTTTCGTTGAAATCTTTTTCGTTATCAGACTACATTGGCCGACATCCAAATGATTTCCCAGTCTTGAAAAACATAATCTTTTTATTGGAATAACAACAAAAAATCAAAATCTTTTTTGTTGTTTGTAGTATAGCGATATCGTGAGATAATGATCGCAAAATACAAACGGACGACATTAATTGCTTAGATACAATACAATGCTCGTAGATGTATTTGATCTGGCTATTTATAGAAAGATTGTGTTAATGAGTAAGTAGGATGGGTCGGTGACTCGGCTAGGAAGGAAGTGAACGAGATGACGACTGATAAAGGTGATATCACGAACATAAACGCACGGATGATGAGACAATGAATTAGTGATGAAGTTGAAAGAATGAGTACAGCACGTTAATATACTGAGCGAGGGACTGATATATAAAATACTGGATGGACATAAAACACTCGTTGTTTGTGTTATGTATCGGTAGCTCGATGAGGTAACGTTGGAAATATTACCTAAGTACAACATGGTCAATTCAATCCGTGTCGCTCTACTAGGAAACAAGCAGCCGCTGTGGTGTGTGTGCCATGGTGCATTGGATTTTTTATAGGTGTCAGAATGATGCTCGTGCCCTTATGACATAATATCTATAATTATCGGGACCCGGGACCCTAGCTATACTTCTTTGATGTACACCTTTGTAGTCAGTCAACTCTTCGTCGGCCTACGTTTTGATTAGTTTAAAAGTAATTAGTAAGTGTAACAGTCGGTTAGTGGCAGTAGGTTAGTGTTAGTGTTACACATGACGCAATAGTGTCCGCGTGTCAGTGTAACGCGAGTGTTGCTGCCAGTGAAGCCTAATGACTCGTGCATAGCGCGCTGTGGATTAACCCCGTTTCACTGGAGCAGCGCTGAAACATGCGGCGGCTAATATTAAGTACCAGGACCACAGCTGTGGTAGATGGTGTGAACTACGTTTATTGGAAAATCCAAATCCACCACGTCAATCGGTTGGTGAATTAAACGATACGAAGGTATTAATGTATAAATTCTACGAATTTAAGACTAGTCAATATTATTATAATCCCTGCCATAATTCCTGTGGTTTATCTTTGTTTTTGTGATAAATACCATATATTCAATAATACTTTACTCACGCGCGCAAGCGTATAAATAGATTATACGGTAATTTCGTGTTCAATATCACGTGCCTTATTTTTTATTATTATTGTGGTCTTTATTTTTCAAAGCAAGTTATGAAATTATCTCCTTTGGAAAAATTTAATCACCCTTATGAAGAATTACAAGTTCATAGTTTCAGTTGAAAGAGTAATAATTTGTTTACCTTTGCCCCAATTTCGTAGAATACATTCAATATTTTTTCTTAGTGTTCCCCGCGATGTCGTGACAGTCGTCCTCCCATTCATTAAACTTACCCCTTTTATTGCTCAATAATATCAACAGTTTGATGTTCACAAAAACAAACAATACTTAATCAATACTGGCTTATGACTGCAAACACTAGCAGACTGGTTTTCGTCCGCGCGTCGGCGGCCATGCGTCATGTGTTCTTTGCTTCTGCTCTCCTGGTACCAACACCGTCTCGCCATGAATGGAGATGTCGACTTGTAAATGACTAACTTTCATAAAGTGCATTGACTCACCGAACCCGCTCCAAAACGACCGAGATGATCTAATTTCAATGTATTGTTTGTCATATAAAACCTTAGTTGGATCAGAAAATATTTTGATGTGACTTCATCAATCTATTTAGTGCAGCAATGGTATTAAATTAAAACTTGATCCGCTTCAGATAAACTATGTTATCTATAAGAGTGGCGGTATCGTTGTTATGGAGTATGATTTATCTGTTATAGCTGATTGTTAAAAACAATATTTCCAACCACAATATGCACACTTGATTTCCCTAAATGTTATCGCACCGATAAGGAGCTGATTGCAATTTAATAGGTTAATATTATCGCTGGAGTGCTATTGAATGGCTTTGCTTGTTATGTTATAGTCTAACAAGAAGTACGACGGACTGGGTACACTGAACACATTGTTTCTAAATTGAAAGTACAATGTTAGATGTGTATAAACCGCGATGATTTATTTCGCAACACTTCAATGTTGGTTGGAAGTATTTTCGAGAATGTTGTAACGATTTAATCGTGGTAGAGGGTAGAGGAAGGGCGCCAGCAAAGAGCACAGTGAGAAGGTCCACTCCAAATTGGTTTTATCAAGTTACAAAGACCTCGCATGCATAATTATGCATTTACCAGTAGATAGTTATTAGATGATTAGCAGCTTTGACGTGAATGCAGAAATAGGTATAATACGCGTATTTTATAAACCAAACGGATGCTGACCGACAAGAAAATTTATCCAAGAAATATTGTAAATCAAAGTACAACGCAGACAAGAATAACTGTAGTTGCAAATTGTTAAAAGAAACGACTCGTGTATAGTTTACCTTCTGCTGTAGCAGTTTCATGTTGCAGCGTGCCGTGAAGGCTGGACGTTTTTACAGCGCGCGGGCGCTTCAGGTGGCGCGGCCGCTACCACGGGTACGAGCGCGCCGACAACGTTACGATTTATAACCTTGTTTTATTCGATACACTGCACATTTGGAGCGTGTGGTTTGACGTTCAATAAAATGGAATTTTCACTAATTATTACCACGAATGTTTATTAAGATTTCTCTAACATCCTGCCGCATGAGTAAATATGAGCGGATTGCGTGGACTCATCTCTACGTGTCATGGCTTCAATTTTAATCATATATTATTTATAAGCCTGTAAATTAACATTTTTTTATCCAACATCGTTCGGCAATTTTTAATTTATTTAAATACATTTAATATTCCAGCCAGTCCAGTAAAGTATAAGTCCCAGAATTCTCGTACCTAAAACAGCCCACATCACAGCTGACCGTGATGGCTCGCTCGTAACATTAGTATCGCCTCCATAATCAGATAATTGGGCACGAAATCGATACACGTTTATATATTTACGATTTCTTTATCTAATTAAATACTGTAGTTTGAGGCAAGGCCGAGTTCTATTGTATACTTAATAAACATGTAACTGAAAACATATCTAACGTTACGTAACGCTCTACGATTACTTAGTTCTTTGTTTCAAGTACCGACAGGGCCAACCATTTCGGTTGACTTTTTATTATAGTAGATCCGTATCATATTTGTTCACCATCTGCTGTTCAAGTGTACATTCATAGACAGACACCAAATGTCGAAATATGACACTGGGTCTGTCTTCACCTCTTGATGAACTAAATGGCAATTTTCAGACCACGAAATAATTAAGACACGATATAAGATAAAATAAAGATGGCGGATGGATATTTGTATAAAACAATCGTGAGTAAACCGAACTCACTCACAAGGCGATCGCTACGACTACACGGAATTACTTAAACGAACAAAAAGCAGCCTTGTAGAGTACGTGATGAAGCATGACATGACTGAGGTGGCAGCTACGGTTGTTGTGAACTGTTTACAAGTACCCTGTTGCCTGCCGTACAACTGCGAATAGTACATCGTTATGTATTAAATAGTTACGAGGACAGTGTGAAAAGTATCGCAATATTAATGTTGAACACTAAATCACCTGTACTTTGGCACGAAGTACTACTTACTAGTATTAGTCGAGCTGCCTACCACTCGCAGGCGGCTTAACTTCTGAGTAAACCAGTTAGTATCCCTGATGGTACAACCTTAAATACAACTTTACGACACTAATGTTTTACTTTGTCCTGAGAGTTGATTATAATAAGGTTGGTATATCTTATGCGTTGCCGCCCACATTCAGAAACCTCGAGGTTATACCTTACTTATAGTACGATTTTTTTTTTGGTAATTTTGTTGTTCTTCTTACATTTCCTTGTATTAGTTTAGTTTCATTAGTCGAGATAATAAAATATCACTGGATTGGATTGAAAAACTCGCTCTATCTAGCTTTGCCACTTAGCTAATAACATAGTCGCCACATTATAAAACGTTTGTTTAAAGGCGTTACGTTTACCAATTAGGTAACGAACACACGATTGTGTCTCCTAGAGTGTGTAAGTGACGAATAAATATTGAGTGATTGGCGAAGCTGGTAGTAAACATGCTATCATGTCAGCCTCACCCTTGCATCATAAGAGCAGTTCTGTGATAATGTACTGAGACGTGTAAATATTACGAGGTTCCGTCCACAGTCCGTTATGTAATGTAATGTAAATATACAAGATGGCGCGGACGGTAACAGACGGGCTGGTGCTGCGTGGGTGACAAAGGTCAAGTGTTATCACCGTCGGTAGATGCTTGATAACTGCTTACAGTGCTAACGTGTGGCTACATCGGGGCGAACCTCTCCTCTAGGGAGTGGAACGATATGTATATTGCCAATTTGCCATGTTTTTGCCACCTTTTCACGCATGCTTCTACGAATTTGCATGATCAAGCCAAAGACTCTTATTTCTAACCAGGCCGCCGAATTCAGTTTATTTAACTTAATTTGCGAACTACATGCAAACCAACACCGGCCATATGCAACGAGTGCGGGACAGCGAGTGTGTAGCAGAAGCTAAACAGATTGTAATCGCTACCTGAGCATTATAAATAGTGAAACGAGGTCATTAACTGATAAACAGCGGCGAGGTAATAAGTTCATAGATAATAGATATTAATTGTTATGACGACGTTCGTAAATAGTGTGCACTGTGCGACGTGCGTGCCACACATGATGAATTAATTATTTCACGAGGACTGATGTTTTCGGCGAGAACGAGAGCATTCTGCCCATTAGTTCATCCGAGGATTGTGTTGATAGTCTAAGCTAAGGAAAAAAAACAGGAGAAGAATAACTCGTTCTTCGTGTAAACAATGCCATAGTTGAGCTATTTGCCAGTCGTGCGTATATCAATCATGCCTTTACAGTTGAATGTAGCGGCCCTTCATGGAGCTTGGCTGAGCAATCGTAGTTCGTAATCTTATCTGAGACGGAACAAACCTGTTCGCAATAAACATTGAAGCTAGTTTCTAGATTCTTAGTATCTATAAAGATGTTTAAGTTGTTTAACGACTTGCCGGGTGTGACTAGGAAAATCAAAGCGAATATTTTAATAGGCACATCGCTTCTTCTTCTCGTTGACGTGAAAATTATCACATTGTACCATGTCATGCCGTGGTTAGAGATTTTTTTTGTCAAAACGATGATATCAAGGTTGACCATCATGATGGTATAAGGCAACATCACTCGTGGATGCTCTGAACTTGCGCAATATTACTAAGCAGCCTAAGACACTCCTATCTATACTGTTGAGTGACAACAACAGAGACTAACAGAAACAGTTCCTTTCAAAACACAGAATACTGAATTGTTCAACTAATTAAGTTTTTATAAGATCAGGGTGTGACTGACGAGCAAGTAAAGCAGGTTCAATGTATGTGTCGCAGCTCGCAGGCGGTGTGGGCTTGTCGCACATTGTTGTCTGTTGTTAGCCACGCCACCGCACACGCACCGGCCCGTGTCGACCGGTGCACTGTGGGCGAGGTTCACAGCTCCATCGACTGCTTAATAAGGTGTAGAAGACTACTACTGAGACCACTACAACATTGGCAATTATGCAGCGATGACATGTCAGGCGCAGCGAAGACAATTCGTGACTTCTATTTGAGATAATTTTGTGGATTATAAGTTTTAAGATTCCTAAAATTAGTCAAGATGGTCCTTCCTTTTGAAAAAGTACAGAAACAAGACAGTGCGTGCGTAATGGATAAAGATTTGGAAAATGATCGCCATAGTACTAATACAATGGCGTGTTAGGATTTTCATAGTGCATGTACTACGTTCACTATGTAAATCATAACAATAGCTATTGACGTCGATGGTGCGTAGGCGCAGTCTTAGTGTACTATTACCTACAGCACGTTCTATAATAATTACCTTCTTACCTTTAAAATGGTTTGTGGGTACTTCTAAGAGGCACTAAGTAGTGTGAGTGCGCCGCGCGCCGGCCTCATGCCACCGCTGCACCGATTGACATAACTTGCTGAGATCTTGATTTATAGCCTTATACTGCTAGGAGCCTATATCAACAATGATCTATGTTATCGATCTTCGCAGTTCGTGAATATAATTCGTTCTTGACGGATATGTACAGCTCCAGCAGCGCTGTGTAGTGGCGCTGTGGAGTATAAATATTTACGTTTAACACGTAAACACGGCCGGCGCGTGCGCATACAAACGCTACATTTATTTTTGTTATATAAAATAATAGTATACAATGCCCAGGTAATTAACCTTTGTATGAGGTTCCATAAAAACATTCGCTCCACTGGTACCAGGTCTAACATTATCTGTTTACATCCAAAAGGGTTTTATAATCATTGGTTCAGAACCTTTGTATTCCTATTTATTATATTATCTAAACGATTCGCGACACGCATCAACAAGCGTGTAATAGTGACAAAATGTAGTGTATAGTATATCGGCTCGTGCACACGTGAACACACGCACGGGTGCATGTAGCCCGCGTCAACACGTGCGCGCTGCGCAAGCGCCGACCGGTGAGCACAGTGAGTACTGTGACAACAGGGAGGTAACACTACCCGGCGCGGGCACCTGCTGTGTCAACCAATGCGTGCGTAACATGTCACACAATGAACAACTACCAGAAATCTCATGACTATGTACTATACAAAATGTATACTTTGACGTTAAGATATGGAGTAGCTCAACTCAAGATGACCCGGTGACCATATTTGCACTTGCACTTAGGTATATTGCATTGCACCTGCATATTCATCTTCATTTAAGGTGTCTGTTTTTCGATGGTGTCAATAATCAGTACATAATTATCATTACTTTTTCACAATATTGTCATTGAGGCTCTTTTTACAGACTAGTCCCGCGACACGCGATCAGCTGGTCGCTCTCAGTGCGTTATCTAATCAGCGCCATAAACCGTGAAGCTGCGGGCATAACAAGATAAATGAGAGTGAGCCACAACTGTGAGCACACTGCAGGCTGGGGCCGCTCGGTGACCATTCTCAGGCACCCACCACATTCTATCTGTACCACTAAAGTAATACTGGCTTCTTATCGCGGCCTTAATCCCGTGATGTCCGTGGTTTACTTCTAATAAACAGATTTTTGTTACACTACAACCCAATCTAAATTACCTATAACTACGTGAAAACAATCACAGCTATCCGTCGTTCACTTGCTGCGTCTAATAGGGACAAACCTACAAACTCACTTTCGCGTGTATAATACATTAGTAGGATGCTATTATTAGCAACAATATTGCACATAAGCTAATGTTACCTCCCACGCCGTTTACTACGATATTTCCTTAAAATAAACCTTGAATGTTAATTGTAACTCCAAATATTTGCACGCCATATGGTAAGAACTAGGTGCTCAACCGCTCATGCAAGTTTACTAGTTCTGTATGTTTTTACATTGCTTGTGCATTAAAAGTATTTACTATAGATTTTATGCTAGTACAGACTACAGTACTTGTTTCATAATAAATCTAAACGAAAGATTTAAAGACAATAATGAACATCATGTTTCCGGTGTCGCTAGTGGGTCAAACGTACGTAGTCTTCTGACTAATGTAGCTGGCCTTCATCGGCGTTATTTGCACATAATATGTACATTAAGATGACTCTCTTTCCTATAGTAACACGATCCCTGTCTACTCATAAAGGCCTAAAGGGATCTGCTGATTCTTAAAATGCTACCCGCAGTGTGTACAATATATGTACGTATTTGTGTTATAATTAGTCATTCTACGCTTATTCATGAATATGAAGTGCTAGTTAGAGTAGTTGGCAAGGACCAGCACCACTCATACCCGAATGAATCAAAAACAAATATAAACAGATTCTGTGAACGACTTCGACTGCGCGGAATCGAATAAGATTGTTTCAGCGGATTATCACGTGAATCGTGGACGGCTAACTGAAGAAGTTGATCGATTTTCCTCGGAGGTCACGTGTTACAAAACTAATAGTTGTTGACCAATACAACTACAATTAATTACTGTTCTAATGTTCTTACACAATAATACTCGTAGCACTAAATGCTTTACAGGAAGGACCGAAAGTTTACTTCAGACAGAACAGTGATTAATCTAATAAAATATTTTAAGTATTTTCCAATTTCGTTAATAGGTATATTGTAAACTTGTGTCAATGTAGGTAAACGATGAAAGTCGCCAAAGTAAAGTCGTCCCGAGACATTCGTCGACTGATGTGTACTTCTCATAATGGTGGAGTGTCTGTACATCTTACTATTTGGTTGCAGTGCGTGCACTGACAAATAGGCGTGCAAATATAATGGAAGCCGGAAGCAAGCAATAGAAACGCGGTGAGTAGCCCCGCGCGCTCGCCTCATATCCGACGGCTGGCCGGAGGGCGCACGGCCCTTCGTGCTACATCCAGCTATTCACTTTAATTTCCTCTATCATATGATATCGTCACTGTATTATGTACTAGGACCCTTCAATAAGAGTTCCGTCATATATCAAGTGGTTTATGACAACGTTACGGGTCAATGCTCCTTTAATATTTGTATCAGCTGGCGTAAAACCGAACCGACAAAAGCATGAATGAAACAAGGATTTAACTCGTAGCAAAAGTGACAAAATACAAATATTCCAAATCATTGTTAAAACTAACAACAATGTTCCATTGATGACTCACTCTATTTGCGGTGCGGGAACAATGAACTACAGGGGCACTGGGACATATTATAATTAAAAATGAAGTGTTGTACCAGATAGTTTTTGCTCTGTTTCTTTATCCAGCTATAGCACTAGGATCGGTGGAAGGTGGGCGTTCCTGAATGCTGTCTTATGTATGAGTATGACGTACAATTCTATATAGTAGGTACATTATAAATAAATTATATTCTTTTTTTCATCGTATCTAGTTGAATAAATGCAGGTAAAGAATAGAACAGCGAAAATTATATTTTTATCCGCAAACATTTTGGTATGTAATTATTTGTAGAAATGAACAACTCGATCTAGAATGAACTACTAGATCGCCTCATAGGCCTCCGTAATATTAAGTTTTAATAAAAACAAAAGCAGTCACGTTACTTGGTGCGACCGTGTCGATTATTGTGATTATCAACAATGGCGGCCGTGATCCGTGACAAGTCAATAGTTGTAGCAAATGGAGCGTTTCTTTATGGTGTTACGCGGATTATGGAACAACTGTAACATTACAGATGCAAGAATGTGCCCGTCCAAGTGTTTGGACGGTTGTATTCAACAAGGGCGGATCCAGCTTTTAAGTCAGGCATCCCTGACAGGCTCCAATTTGATGACAATAATAAATAATCAATCAATACGCATATATAAAAGTGAAGTGTCTGTTTGTTTTTAATATTCTCATGTCTTTATCGTTCTTACGCCAAATAGGCGTAAGGAAGATAAATACCATAAAGACATAAGCTACGTACTTTTTTCTTAGTTAGCACTAGGATATTATATTATAATATATGATTTTCCTGGAAAATTCAGATCGGTTCAACATCCCAGAAAAAGGTTTTTGTTCTTCTACAAAATAGCGCAAATTGGATACGTCCGTATGGAATGATGCCTTCGATATGTTAAAGGTGTCTGGTATTTATCATTAAACCTATAAATAAAAATGGATTTTCGTTCCAGCGTGGGCAAGTTGAACCTGGTGGACCTGGCGGGCAGCGAGCGGCAGCGCAAGACGGGCGCGTCGGCCGAGCGCCTGCGAGAGGCGTCGCGCATCAACCAGGCGCTCTCCTCGCTCGGCAACGTCATCTCCGCGCTCGCCGAGAGCAGCCCGCACGTGCCCTACAGGTGGGACTTGATCTCTCGACCATGTCGAGCAGTGCTCGCTGCGGTCTTGTTATCGGTAACCGTTGTGCACTTAAGATCCTTGCTTCGGATGGCACGTTAATTAGTTGGTCCTGTGTCTGATCTCTCTCCGATCGTGCAGTTACAGTAATTCGGTCATGAAGCTAACTATAATATTAATATTACAGTTGTTGTTTATCAGACTGTACTTTACTCAAAAGTGCGAACTGAGAACATTTTTTGGAAGGACCGAATAACTCGCATCTACAGTACGTTGTGATATTGTTGCAGAGACTCGAAGCTGACGCGCATCCTACAGGACTCGCTGGGCGGCAACAGCAAGACCATCATGATCGCCAACATCGGGCCGGCCTCCTACAACTACGACGAGACCATCACCACGCTGCGGTACGCGCACCGCGCTAAAGGTAACAAGAATCTGCTATAACACACACCCAAGGAGGACATGACAGGACATGCTAGGACTGAGACGCGCCACGGGTGCAAAGTTATTTGCACATGACGACAATAAATGATAAAACGATAAAACAATATACATATAACAAAATATATAACAATATCGTAATCAAACTCACAATTTTTTTGTTAACGACATTCTTTTTGCTCCCCACATTTACTGACTCCTTTGCCTCTCTTTCCTTCTCTCACTCGAAGTAAATAATGAGCCTTGTTTTTGTTTACGTCACAGCGATAAAGAACAAGCCGGTTCGCAATGAGGACCCGAAGGATGCGAAACTACGCGAATACCAGGCGGAGATCGAGCGCCTGCGCACGCTCATCGAGCAGCGGCGCGTCGTCGACAAGAAGCCGCGCAGGATGCCGCGCCCTCGACCTGCGCCTGCGCCTGCCGACAACTGTGAGGACACTGCTAACCACTGCTCTTCAAGTAGTCATTTGTTACAATTTTGCTAATAACTTTCGAATTACATGTCGGTTATAATTAATCTAAATAATTCCAGCGGAAGAAGAGACAGTCAGTATAGAAAATGAGAACATACTGGCCGAGTCTACGATAGAACAGGAGAAGAACAAGACTGAGGAGTTGGAGCACCAGATACGTGCGCTAGAGGAGAGGCTGGTGCAGGGGGGAGGCGGCAAGGACCTCATCAACAACCTCAACGAGACGCAGCTCATCCTCGAGCAGCGGAACAGCGAGATCGCCGAGCGGAAGAAGAGGGAGGTGGAGATGCAGCAGAAGATAGAGCTGGAGGAGGAGACCGCCACCATCGTCACCAACACCTTCACCACGCTGCAGCAGGAGGTGGACCACAAGACGCAGAGGTGACCGCAGCGGGGCAACACTAGGGTCGAGGGGAACCGTCCGCGGCAGCGGTGAGGTAAAATCAATCGGTGCTTTGTGTGCAGGCTGAAGAAGTGTCTGTCGAAGTACGCCTGCCTGCGAGAGGAGATGGTGGAGCAGCGCGAGGCGCACGACAGCGAGCGGCGCGAGCTGGAGGCGCTGCAGGCCGCGCTCATCGCCGAGCTGCGCCGGCGCCTGCTCGTGGCCGACAGCTTCGTGCCCGACGCCGGCCGCCCCGCCGTGCTGCGCGCGCGCTACAACGAGGACAACGACCTGTGGGAGCTGCGCGAGCCCGGCGCCCCGCCCGCGCCCGCGCGCCCCCCCCCGCGCGCCCGGCGCCGCCCCGCCCGCGCGCGCGACGTGCTGGCCCTGCAGCCGCTGCCGCTGCCCGCCACCACGCGCGCCTACCCGCGCCGCCAGGTACCGCCCGCCCCGCCCGCACCCCTCCGGCGCCCGGGCCATCGACGTGTTATAATAATGTGATGTGCACATGTTCGCAGAGCGCGGCGAGCCCGCCCAAGAAGGAGCCGGAGCTGGAGACGGTGTCGGTCCCGCGCCGCTCGGCCCGCGCGCGCCCCAGCACCGCGCACCAGCGGCTCGGGGCGGGCGTGCGGTAGGGGGGGGGGGGACGAGCCTCACGATGATCTCACTTATCTTAATTCCCAGTATTTATAAAGGCAAAGAGCGTTTTGTATGAACGTACGTACGTATTATATTAAGTCGTAGCTACAAACTGTACGATCGAGGTGGAGCCGAGGAGGTCGCTACACTGCTGTGGATCGTATTATTTAGGTTGTTGTTTGTTTTATAAGATTTTATTTTACCATTGTTGCCTCTTTTGTTTTTGTAAATTTTTATTTTGTGCCTCGAGACCGACACGTGTTTGAGCTAGTGATATTAGATAGTTTACTACGATATGTATTAAATTCTACCGGGTAATATTATGTATCGGTACATGTGAAATTGGTGCGCCCGCGCCGAGTGCCGACTGTGATCCATATGATGTATGTTCAAATGTGTTACCAAAGATGGAACCTGTCCATTCCGAACGATCGTGTCACGACGTCGCCGACGCGGTGATCTTGTTCCTTTATTTGTATAAATTCATTTGTGGATATGTTAATATTATTTCTAAACAGTTTCTAGTCAATGATGATGAATTATATTCTTGTATACAAATATTGTAAATAATTATAATAATGGTATTATAGGTACATATTTAAAAAGTATCCATAATACGGAGTATGAACTAGAGTAAGTAGAAGCTACAATGAGCGCACAATACTTTTTGAATACCAGCTGGAACTACTGTCATTATCATTATTGTCGAGCAGAGGACTCCCGCGGGAGAGGGTTCGCGAACCTCAACTTACTTGCTTTAAATTTTGTTAAATCAAGTTTTCGATTATGTGAACTAGTTGTATATTTTGGGATTGTAAGTTGTTTATAATGTATTCATTGTATTGGCTTTATATTTTATTTAAATTATAGATGGAGATGATCATGTATTGTGATATATCATTTTGGTAACTGCTAGTCAGCCGTGCCGCATACACGCTTATACTCACTAATGAAATAAACATTTTAAATTTTAATCGTCTACTTTATTCCTTCGTGGGCTCTAATGCAAATTCACTACCTTTGTATTAAAATATTTAAAAAAATAGCTGGCAGCGGTTGGAAGAGGAAGGTCGAAGATCGGGCTCAGTGGCGTGCATAGGAGAGGCCTATGTCCAGCAGTGGACTAAGATAGGTTGTTGATGAAGATGTATTAAAATGGAAAAATGGCAGAACGCAGGGCCTGCGACTTTCAGTATGGCAAAATAAATAAGCAATCGTCGATAAATAGTTACTTAGTTAATAGAAAACTGTATATTAGGAGCGGTAGGTAGGTAGTAGGTAAACAACATCCACGAGCCCAACCAATGAGAAACACACGGAAACACTTGCCGTTAAAATTTAAACAAATGCTTATCTATTTTCAAATTAATGTTACCCTAGTTAATATTCAAATGGTATGGTAGAGGTTGGTGCTCTTAGAATGAGAATTAAAAGAATAAAAATAAAACAGAACAATTATGATCGGATCAGGTTAGTTAATTATTCTGGATATTGTTTTTTTTTTTTTTTTTTTTTTTAATTTTTGGCAATCAGCAACTGGATATTGTTGTTGGGTTAAGAGTGATGACATGTGACCACAGACCGCATATAGATAGCATGTATTATGTACATCAAAATCGTCTAAAATCGACTATTATAATTAGAACTCGATAAAATACTGTTGGAAATAAATACTAGTTTAATTTATCACGACAGTTTTTTTTTAAAGTATGTTTTACAGAAATTCTAAATTTACCTACCTAAGTCATTTCTATTTATTTAAGCTATTAGGATACAGTAGAAGATATACTATTTTTCTCTATGGTAGTAGTTGGTCTAAAATAAACATGTCCGAGGCGAAGGTGATGTTAGGCATTTCGCACGACTAACTTCTCCTGATATAGTAAAAAACGACCGTCTGGAGATGGTTAATCGTTACATTTATCTCGGACATGTTCTATCTTTTGCCACGGTACAATTAAATATCCAGGGCAGCATTCCGTAAATTAGAACCATCTAGAACTCATATTGCGGTCTAAAAAAATCCCCAGTGCCAACCGTAACCACCTTTTCAACCATTCTGTCCTTCTTATAATGACTTACGGTGCCGAAACATGGACGCTTACAAAGGAGACTGTCCATTTTTTATATTATTTATATTTTTAGATATCGTGCAGAACTGCTCTTAAATTAACTACTTAAACCATAGACCAACGAAAATCTTAAACTATATAAACGTGGTCATCATCACTGTACCAACTCTTTATTTAAGTATGCTGTATGATAAGATACATTTAAACTTTGGTCGGATTCGCAAAGGATGGTTTTAAATAAAAGATTAGGACAGCTTGAAAGTATTACTTCTAACTCTCTGTCCTACAGCATCCAAAAGTGAAACATAAATGCTATATAAGCAAGTTTAACTATCTCTATTACAGAATATTCAGATGATAAAACTGTCAGCTGCACCATAATAAAAAAAAACAAATAATAATGTTAACAGCATATAACCTAAACCTATAACTGTAAAGGTAAAGGACCTTTCTCAATTAGAACATTGCTCAATATTCAATAGAAATTTTATTCTATTTAATGACGCAACTGTATTTGCTTATATTTCGATAAACTATTTTTTTAAACTATTATCAATATCGATTTATTGAGGAATAATTGAATTGAAAACGTGATTGAATAATATCGGAGATAATTATTACGCTATTTTTCAATTCAATAACACAAAAATCTTAAAATGCTTTTATTAAAGTTTTGAGTATTTAAAATTGAATGAAAATTGAATAAAAACCGATGGTCATTATCGATACAAAAATATCGACTTAGAAATAATAAATAATTGTACCATTGTACATCACTATCATTGTAACCGTCGACTGAATTCAAACGTTTCGTGGCTTTGTTTCAATTGCAAAATGTGAAATAATATAAAATATCACTATTATTTCGTATAATGGCGGAAAAGTTAAAAGATTATCAAGTTATAGACGTTTTCTGCGGTGGTACGTTCTACAAAGTGAGACACAAGGTCACCAACAACATATTTGCGTGGAAGGCGTACAATTGCTCCGCGTTCAGTAACGAACAAATACAAAACGTCGATAACGAAGTGAAAACAATAAGTAAAGTGACAACGAAGAGCCTATTGCGATATTATGACACTATACTTCATCCCCCGTCGAAAACATTGTACTTTGTCCTTGAATATAATTCGTGGCGGAGTGTGCAGGAATTACTAGAGGATTGCAAGGCCACCGACAAGTTCATCGCTGAGAGCTTCATCTGGCATCTGCTGCACGAACTCGCTCGAGTCTACAAAGCCGTCGAGAATCTGAATGTAGTGGTAGTACAAAAATGTATTACACCAGGATCAATCTTCGTGGACGAAAGTGGCGAGTTACGCATCAACTTTTTCGAGCTAGTCCCGGCAGCGGGCGCGTTGGACGTGATGCAGCAGATAGGAGAGATACTTCACCACCTGTGCCGAGCGGCCGAGGCGAACGCCACCGACGACAAGATCAACGAGTGTCGGTACAGCAACGACCTCCAGGACATAGTCAGCTTCCTGATGGACGAGAAGAATGCTAACATGCGTCCAGATGTCGTTCTGTACCATCCAACAGTTCTAATGAACTTAGAAACTAAAATCAGACCCAAATGTTTAGATGAGATTCTCATCTCGGTTGAACATTCTTACTTAACATCAGAGGTTAACAAATGTGACTCAGAGAAGGCTGTGGAACTATGCAGAGCTATTGAGCCTCTTCCCAGGACACTGTTTAACATTATGGATAGTCCTATATACTGCAACATAAGTCCTAAAAGGAAAACAAACATTACAGAGTCAAGCTCGCCACTGAGTCCTCTATCTCCCACACTGGCTGCTCTTGCCCTGGAGCTGCCTGGCTTCGTCCCTCGCAGCAGGAAGCCTTATACTGAATCACTGAACAAGTACAACTGTCCCCAACAAGTGTCAGAGGAGACATTGAGTCAGCAGTGGATGTCACGCCTCGTGGCGCTGCGCCATCGCGAGGAGTCGCTCAACAAGAGAGAGAGGGATCTAATAGCTAAGGAAATAGTGAGCAGTCCCTGTACCCAGGTCATACCACTTACCTGCTCACTGGGCTTGGCCTGTGACAGTGAAAGTAATGGAATAACTTTGCCACCTATCATCACACAAGTGAAAGATGACAAGCGCGAGTGGTTGTCGCGGCGCCGGCGCCCGTCTGTCCGCTCCAAGGGCCGCAGGAAGAGCTGCGGGTATCTGGACCTGGACAGCTCTCTGTCGGCCGACACGGGCGACAGTAGCATCATAGTGACAGCCACCAAGTTTACTAAGGACAACATGCCGCGCCGGAACATATTTCCTGAGGTATCCACCAAGAAAGTTCACTTCACATCAAACAACCCATTCACAGAGAGTGATGACAGTGTTACTTTGACATTCTATGACTTGGAGAGTTTGAATGTTAAAGATTATCAAGTGCCGAATCAGGAGGCTTTGGCTAAAGATATAAACAAGTTTAAATATTTGGATTTAAAAAAGCCAACTTCAGAGAAGCGATCTTCCATGCAGTGGAGCCATTCATCACCTTCCAAGCAGGCCAAAACTTCTAAACACATATTTGGTGACATCACAAACACCAACCACAGCAGCATCAGGAAGACTCCGTCCAAAACCAGCCTCACTTCAAGAGGTTCCAACACATCTCGCCACTCTATGTTTTCCTGCAGGAGTCACTGGAGCATGGAGTCCAGTAGTACCAAGGTGAGTGAAGGAAGCATCTCTGAGAGGACCCGCTCTGCCATGAAGCAGGGCTTTCCTCAGACCCCAGTGGCACCACCAGATGTTAAGAAGTCTAAAAGTCGCAAGTCACTTCTGAACTTTAAAACACCCTTCAAGTTCATGACATCCACTAAAATATAATGCTTAATTCATAGGTAAGTTACAAATATAAAAATGTTCTTGATGTGATTGTAAATTTGATCTCTGGTGAAATTTATTTTGAAAAGATATATAAGATTGTATTATTAAGCAGTAATTAGAATGTCAAGTTTTGTATCACACTAACTGATATAACTTTGGTTGTGGTTTGCTAGTAGGTAACATTAGTTAGTAGTAAGTTTAGCTTCCATCTATCTGTATGTAGTTCCTCATAGAACATTGTTCATTAGTTAGGAACTATTTTCTATGATTTGGTAACATTTAATTTGTACATTATGAAATACGGACACCAACCCACCCTAACCTTAGAATAATAAAATTATAAAAACAATGTTTTTATATAAAAATATATTTCAAATTTTTATCAAATGTATAGTTATAATAATATTTTAAGTGCAACATTCTATTTTATACATATTCTTTTATATTGTGTCTATATAAATAAATGTTTAATGTTATAAATAAATCTAATCGTATTTTGTCAAATATGTATACACCTGTTCTAAAAATAAATTTACTATATTTGACATTGATTGTGAATGAAATGTAATATTTGTTGAATAGTTAAATAATACACAAAATGTATAATAGTCATACAATCAACTGAATGTTAGTCTCTTTGTCTTCCACTTGTAAAACATAATTATAAATTTTATTAAGTATTACATTAAGATTACTACACATAAGTTACATTTTTGTTGTGTAAGCATAGATAGTATAGAAATTTGAGTGAATGTAAAACTGTTGCCATAACTGTCTCAATTAAGCTTTTTTTACTGAGGCATATAGGTATATAAACTAGATAACATTTAACAACAAGGTATAATCATAACATGCCTGTATTTGAAGGGGTAGACAGAGGTGTACACATTGTTGTAGTACATAGGTTATATGTAAGAAATTATAAGTATAAATAAACATAAAAAGCTCATGTTGTGTTTAATTTATAGATCACACTGATTTATCACGGCACACTATGTGTTATCACTGGATTCGCAATAGGTATGTATGTTCTTGGGTGGTCTGCCATCATTTCTTCTTGTTAAGGGCTTTGTCAGCTCCTTCCACGAATTTTTTAGGCAAGCCATACTTCTCTATGAGAAGCTTGGCAACGAAATATGTCTGTGGACAATAAAATGGTATGTTAAAAACAATTTACAAATGCACTTAATATAGAAAGGAACTCAGATTAACTAATATAATACGTAATAGAAAAAAGTAAAGATCATTACATATTTTATAGAATATCGAGTAAAATTATATTAAGATGGATAGGTAAGAGTATTAGGTTTTTATGGATGTTCCTGATACATGGCGTGTAGTATTATGTGCGAGCTGCTGGCTACCTGGTCCCCCTGCAGCATGAGCTGGTCGGCGCGCGCGCCCGGGCTGCGCGTGACGCCGCAGGAGGCCGCCACGCCCGTCTGGCACGCGTGGCTCAGCGCCGCCAGGCTGAAGCCGAACTGCTCCAGGTTCGACACTAGAGTCACCTGCACGGACAATTAATGTTAAGCAGCTTCGATGTTAATGACTGATGAGATACTGTTCTTGCTGAGTGATTTAACGAAGTGTTGGTCATTGTGGAAAAATTATTCCAATGGCATGTTTTCTACTAAATGAATATTGTTGACTCAGAATGAAGCTAGTATGACCAAGGCCGGCCACCCTGCTAAGCGAATGTGTGTGCGGTGTACCTTCTTGTTGCCGCTCCTGGTCGCGACCTGCATCTTGACGGGCTCCAGCTTGGTCTTGGTCAGCTTGACGGTACCGTCAGAGAACCGCATCTCAGTGCTGGGAGTCATCTTAGCTTGCAAGCACGACATTAACACGTCCCATTTTACAGCTTCCTAATATTGACATTTTACTACAATTATTTTGGTAACAAAGTAGATCTTAACTTTTTCTTAGAAACATGATTATTCATGTAGGTATATGTTACTGGCAATCTGTATAATCTAGTATTTTATAAAATGCACAGGCAATGTATAGAATGCTTAAGACGTTCACGGCTCAGGTAATGTATAAAATATTATTAATTAATATATACTTTGCCTAGGTATTCTATACACTACCTACCACTAAGCAGCCGGCAATGTGCATAAAAGACGAGAACAGGGAAGGAAGATTACCGTTTAAATAATATGATTAAATTCTGGTAATCGCCGGCCGCTGTCGCGGCCCGCTCTGTACGTTCGTTCGACTCGTGCATTGCTGTGGTCACAGTTCTAACCTAACTTACATAATTATTTATATATTCCTGTAGTCCAGTAAATGACAATCCAGCTGAACGTGGTTCAGTTGTTATATTTATATGAAATAATCAGCTGTTTCTACATTGCCGGTGTACCAGCAGGCATACTATACAATGCCTAGGAATTGTATAGATTACCTAGGTAAAGTATGTAATTCATAATATTTCATACATTGTCTAGGCATCCCAGGTATTTAATACATTGCCTAGGTATTGTATAGAATACCTGTATCATACACATTGCCGGTAACATATACATTTTATTGGACATCGAGTAGAGAGCATACTGCCCTGTGACGTGCAGTACCTGTGCCCGCCCGCCGGTGAGGCTGGCGAGCGCGGCGTCCAGCGTGACGCCCCCCCCCGCGGCCAGCCCGCGCGCCGCCACGTACTGCGCAAGCGCCGCGCGCGCCTCGCCCGGGGTCACGGCCGTGCCCTTCCTGGGGACGGAGAGAGGGGTGTCAGGAACTATATAGACGAGTTCTGATGATAGGCGAGGGGTACTAACTTGACGGGCGCGAACACTTCCCCGACGTTGGCGGTGACGCAGAACATCTCGCGCACTCGCGGCGGCTCGTAGTCCTCCCCGGGCTGCGGGGGCGCGGGCGCGGGCGGGGGCGCGGGCCGGGGGGCGCGGTGCGCGCGCACGGCGGGCGCGGCGGGGCGGAGCCCTACGGCCGCGGACACGCCGCGCTCCAGCTCGCGCACCTCTAGCAGGCCTTCCTTGACCACACGTACGAACACTTAGCGAGCGCCAGCTGATACTATTAACTTTTTTAGCTTCTATTTAAACTTTTGACTTATGCGAAAATGTATTTTGGCAACAATCTTATCAAAAAATTGTATTTTTTTAAGTCAATCATGAGTAACCACTTTTCAATACAGTGAAAATCGAATATTAAAAGTCTTGGGTGATGATATCATAATATTTGTCAATCATCAATACACATAAATTAAATTAGATTGTCTGTTTGTAACATCCAAATAACAGTTTTTTACTCAATGCATGCGATAGTATACACGATACACATAAGAACAATGCAATTGAAGATTTTTTTTTCTGTCTGTTTATTCCGGCTAATCTCCGAAACGGCTGGACCGATTTTGACGGGATTTTCACTGGCAGATAGCTGATGTTATAAGGAGTATTTAAAACTTCTTTTAATTTTGAAAATAATTAGGGTACCGCGGGAAAAAATAAAAACCTATAAGATTGTTGACAAAATCAGATTAAATTAAGTAAATCTACTTACTGCTGTTACATACAGGTTTTTTAATCGAAATCCGCGGGGACGAAGTCCCGGGCAAAAGCTAGTATTAAATAAATTTCATGTTAACGTTTAAACTATCGCGTTGCATGATGATAATTAAACTACAATACGGGAATTAACGCGATTCACAAGTTTTTAATTTTGATTTGACGTTTCGACCGAGTTTCATCGGCCGTGGTCACGCGTGGTGCAATTCCCGTGTTGTAGTTTTTTTATGTTGACAATGTTTTTGCAGACATTCAACTTAATTATGCATGTCATGATGTCTAACATATCTATTAATAAGTCAACATCATACCTGCTGCATTGCTTCAAGGAACTTCCCTAGCTTCTTATATGAAGATTTTTTTACATCAAGAGTCCGGTTTGGTGGGCACATCGCCATTAAATGATTTCTGAAACATTTACTCACATTGTAACATGACTAGAAGGTAATGTAGCATTATACACATACAGAGTGCTGCTTAACATGGGAGTACTCTTACTTGTAGAGGAGGTTGGTCTTGAGAGGCAGCTCCACATTCTTGGCGTCGTATTTAAGGAACGTGAGCAAGCACCACCGCAGCAGCGCGTCCATGTCTGTTGGGACGTCATCCTCTTCTATTTGCGAGTTATCTGGAACATCATGCAGTAAGCAAAGTGAAGATGATATCTACAATACGTCATGGGATATAAATCGCCGATTGTTGCAATTAGGGTAAAGCAATTTAATTGTCATGATGATAAGAAATGCGTGCTATATTAGTGGAAGATCGATTAGAACATCGCACAATAATCGGAGGTATATCCGTCCCGCATGACGAGACCTGGGGAAAGTATAAATATCTGGCATACTCGCCACGTGACACTACATGTGGAAAGTGATTTCAGGTTCTTTATTTTTGCATGAACTTGGGTACTGATCCAGGACCAGTCATAGAGCTAGGCATTCGGTAACACTATTACATAACCCTATAGCCAGATCATTTTACATAGTTTAGAACTACTATTGAATTCCAAGTATTGACATCCCAGCTTGTAAAATCTACACCATTGCATCAACAGCATCTATCATTTCACCTGTTACCATGGTATCGTCCAGGTCCTCGGCCTCCCCCTCCCGGGCGACACCCTCCCCCTCCCGGTCGGCCTCCTCGGCTATAACTTTAGGTTCGTAGGTCGCGGGCTCCGCCGGGCGCGGCTGCCTCCCGAGGCTCGGCCACTCTTCTTTGATTTGTGGTTGGAGGCTTAGCTGTAATATAAACAACATAAAACTAGAGGTGCTTATAGGTTATAATGTGAGGTGCAAGTATTTTGAATCTATTTTTGCACTAGTATTAGTCAGGCTGGCCATATGTCAGGCTACATAATATTAACCTTTTATATGAAACATTAATTTTAGCCAGCAAATTGGAGGCTTACGGAATTAGAGGAAATGTGTTAGCATTATTTAAATCTTACCTAGCTGATCGAAAACAATTTACTCAAATAACAAAATTTAATACAAAAACAAAAAAAGATGAACAATTCAATTCTAAAGTCAGATGTGTCTCATATGGTGTTCCCCAAGGCAGCGTACTGGGCCCCACGCTATTTATTACGTACATTAACGATCTCCCTAAATCAACTGTGCAACCAATGACACTATTTGCAGACGACAGCACAGTCAATATTACATGTCATGACAAAAATCTGTACGAAGCCGATATAAACAAGGCACTTACCTCTATAATAAAGTGGTTAGTAAATAATAACTTAAAAATAAACATCAATAAAACTACTGTAATGACTTACAGTCAAAGACCCCTAAATTCACCTCATTTTAAATTGTATTATGATAATAATGAAATAAATCAAGTAGATACAGCAAAATTCCTAGGTTTAAAAATCGACAATAGAATTAATTGGAAAAATCATATAGACGAGATATGTATAAGAATAAGTACTTTGTCTTTTGCATTATATAAATTGGCATTAACAGTAAATTTAGACGCATTACTAACAGCATACTACGGACTGATAGAATCGGTGCTTAGATATGGTTTAATATTTTGGGGTAATTCCACAAATAAAGACCAGGTTTTTAAGATGCAAAAACGGTGTATTCGGGGAATGTTTAAAATTAAATCAACCGATAGCTGCCAACCATTCTTTAAAAAACACCAAATCCTAACACTTCCGTCACTCTACGTCTTAGAAGTAGCCCTATTTGTTAGAAATAACCCTAATTGGTTTCCCCTTTTGTCAGATAATGTAATTAGGAATAGACGTAATAAATATAAAAATAACTTACAAGTACACTCTTCCAAAACAGCACTTCTACATAAAAGTGTGATATGTATGGCACCATTAATATATAATAAAATTCCAGACAATATCAAACAAATAAGCAATACAAATGTTTTTAAAAGAGAACTTAAGAAATTATTGTCTGAAAAATGTTATTATTGTATAAAAGAATTTTTAAACAAACCTGTCTAATTGTTGTTAAAAATGTACCAAGATTTTAATTTTATTGATATAATGTAAAAATATTATTATTATGTAAAAGATATATTGTTAAAAATGCGTATGTTTCAAGCGTTTAATTTTATTGATATGATTCGATTACTATTTTATGTTCTGAATGTCCTAGGGACAATTTACTTTGTACGCCAATTGTGGCAAAATATGTTGGTCCAAATATTTTTTTTTTTTTTTCTCTCCATCCTCTGTTACACATGTTTATACAAATAAATATATCTTTATCTTTATCTTTATCTTTATGCATCTTTAATGTGAGTAATACAATATATTTAGTTTATAAACAGTCAGCGTCCATTAGTATAAAAATATAGGTTCATATTATAAGAACCACTGATGGCCCTTATAATTAATAATGTGTGTGTACCTGATTGATATCCATGGTTAGGTCTATGGTAATGTCTCCATGGCTGTATGACGGTGGGCCCAGCTTCGGCCTGTCAATCTTAACAAATTTAGCATCCTTGCATAACTGGTCACCAAACACCTGTACTGTTTCTAAACATACACCTCTGAAATGAGAATTAATGATCAGTTATACAGTACAAGGTAAAATTATTGATCATAATTTACAATGGATAGGTAAAATGTAGGACTGGGTGTTGTTGCACAACTTGGGAGAAGCCTATGTCCAGCAGTGGACCGCGATAGGCTGAGAGTGAGAGATAAAATAATCTTTTTTTCAGATCATTTAAGAATGATCTGAAAAAAAGATCTATATATATTATATAGATCTTTTTTTATACAATATACATATCTATATATAAACTGGTATTCCTGTTTGAATACTAAGGTATTCAAACAGGAATATTTGATTTAACATTTGATTTTGATACATCTGGCGTAATAAGTTACAGAATAAACATACATTTGTATTTATCAACAGATATTAAGATCTAATTTGAACATTACATAATGTACTGTCATACATAACCTGATGAAAATATTTAAGTTGTTGAGCTATAAATCTTATAATAATAGGGATTATTACTAACGCAGCTCTGAGCAGCATGTCAGCACTAGACATGGCCGCCCGGCCAATGATACAGGCCGCTGCATTCTCTTGTGTGCACAGTGCTATGATGGAGCTGCGCTGGAACAGAGGGAAGCCCACACCTCCACTTGGTATTGATACTCCAGGGAGATAGACTGGAGCACCACCTTGCACCTGAAAGAAATTAGTGAGAAATGTCAGAGTAAAACTCATTATCACTATAATATATATATATATGATAAGGATATCACTCATAAAAGTGATTTTGATGATGTGTACATTATGTGCTGGAAGATTCATAATCCTTGCACACTTTTAGCTGCGCTCTGTCAAATGCAATGCAGAACTTAACTCCACTTCTATGAGAAAGTATACTGATTACAATACAGATGCATGGACCACATACCTTGGGCAGCACTGGAGTGTGGATAACAAGCACAGGCACCAGGTCGGGGACCTTCCATAGGGCGCACACGGTCGGCAGCAACCTCTCGCTTGTCTCGATCACCATCGGCACGCCGTCCACCGAGTAAACGTTCACTAATTCCCCGGAGTGTAGCACCAGCTTCATACAAATACAACTCGACTTCACTGATACTATGTCTTTCACTTTTTCCTCAGTGGCCGACGGGAACTCATCTAGAATGCGTTGGGCAAGATGTTTTCTGAAAATTACAAGCAAATTTTAAACAGTGCATACAAAACGAAACTTAGTCATAAGGTGAACAATAACTTTGTCATACTTCTCAGAATTCTTCAGCGTATTGTTAGATTTTAATTTATATGGTTTAGCGAACATGGTGGGAGATTTCTATATGTGGTCAGTGGAGAATCTTGAATAGTATTTCATGGAATACTCTAAATTGTTTCTTGGCACGGTGTTCAATGTGACAACTGTCAAACGTCAAATTTTTGTCAGACGTGAAAGTGACACTGACAATTAATAGAGCTGCTACCAATAAACTTTAAAACATAGTGTAGACCTCCACTTCAATTGTATTCGTTGGTGTAATGTGATCTTTCCTCCTACAACAAGACATAATCATGCAAAACCAAGTTAGACGGTTCCGTACATTTTAAAGTGATTTTAACTGTATACATTTGTGGTAAAATCAGTGATCCGAAACTAGGTAATATTTGTTCAAGTTTTAACTTAATATGTGTTGATTTTGTTCATAGTTAGACAAATAATGTCACTAGTCAGTTAATAGAATTAGATAACCAATAGATTCCCACTAAATAATTAAATTGAGCCTCTTAGTCGGTTGCAATAGAACATAAGCAGGCCTTTTAAATAAAGGCTTGATATCATGCAAGCATTAGAATTAGAGTTCACTACAATGGTTGTCTTGAACAGTCACAGAAGTGTGATGGAAATAAAAAACGTAATATGCTGACCGAAGATGACACTTGGTGCCTGATAATAATGTATATATTTATTTATTTAGGTAAGTTTAGGCAATGGTAACCTTACGTGTTATCATGGCTGAATTAATGTACTCTGTACTAGTATAAAATCTTCTCGCTTCGTTCATGATATCAAATTGACGCCTTATTACGATTAGTAGCAAAGAATAGTAATAGTAGTAAATAATAATATTACATTTATGAATATTATGCAGAGTTCTATTGATCTAATATCTGCGGTATCCTGCAGCCTTATAGTCTACTAATATACCTATAGTAATATTATATGAATAATACCACAAAAGGTGAATGTTTAAATGTTTGTTACTTAACTTTCAATAACGGCTGGATTCGGATGGGCTTACAGACAGTCTAATTATTAAAGAAGTAGAAAGCTGAAATTAGGTCTGAGTCTAGGATTAGCCTGGATATAATTATCATGACCTGGATATGACAACACCGGGATATGCCAACACTTGGACCTGGATATGACAAGACCCAAAAATAACAACACCAGGTATGATACCCCCAAGTAGTGACAAACCGCCGAACTCAGAGACAATTAATGATTACTTAAACTATCACTAAGTAAAGGTTTCTTTTGTAGAACCTTACTTAGTGACAGGTTAAGTAATCATTAACGTCTTTGAGTGCGGCGGAAAAGCAGAATATGACAACATCCGGATAAGAAAATATTAATAACGGTCCCTCAGGGTGGATATAGGCTACTGAATTAAAGTAAAAGTCACATAAAGAAACTTAAGGTACACCTTTTACTAGATTTAAGAGGTATTGTTGGTATATGTCTACACCTAGCTTATGAGGCAATCAATTTACATGAAATGTGTTTGGTGGGTTCCTCATTTACGTAGGTACTGAGGACAATCAGGTCACGTGAGGGTAGGCTGCGGCTGGCGGTGCAAGGCATCGCGGCCGCCGCGCCGCGCAATAACGCACGACATGTAGATTGAAGCGAGGACCGTAGGCAACCAATATTGAGCGCCGATATCGTGGGTTAATGTGTCTGTAGCTGTACCACAGCTGTACGAGGTTTGTTTTTCATTTTGCTTTGAAATGCTTGTTTACATTCCGAAAACAAAGTAGATAATAAAATACCTAGTAGATGTATCGGGGGTCCTATGTATAGGGGGCGAGCCTATTTTATAGTTCGTAATAAATCCAGACTCCGTGCTGTATTGAAAATGAACTAAAGGAATAACCCAATAAACTTTTCCAGACCTGGGATTCTGGGAATCAAATTTGGTATGTGAAATAAGAACCATTTAAATCGTCCAAAAGCTTACATATAATAAGCTGATCCATTATGTATGTAGTAACAGTATCCATTATATTATTATCGCGTGACTTTTTTCCATCTTTCTGCACGATATCGAATCTAAACATCATTCATCGTTCATTATATTTGTAAAAATGAATATTTTGTCAATCTTGAGCTAGGTTTGAATTAATTTCCAGCAACAGTGATGTATAACACAAACCTAACAAACAACAACACAAACTTATTAAATAAGCGGAAAAAGAACTTAAGAGCCTGGGACGGTGGGACCGGAAGCGGAAGATTCATCTTTATTTTGTCAGTTTTTTATAATAAAACAAAGTTTGTATGACATCTGAATGCTGCATCATCTGCTAATTGGTTGGCGGGAATCCAAAGCTATTAAAAAGGTTGTAGTGGTGTATAAAATCCCGGCAACGATGGTCCGCATCCCGCGTCCCGCAGCCGCAGTGCAGCCGTGTCACTGCCACTCTACTTTCGATAGCTTTGGTGCAATGCGGGCAAGTTTATGCATTCCTCAATTGTTAATTTGCAAGTTACAGTAACACAATATACTATAAATAAATCGTGGAAATACTGTTGTAGAGAAGCAGGGTCGAAGAAGAGATTGGCGAAAGTTTAAAGGTTATAGATATAATAAGAAAGGAAAGGTGGCTGTAGAATGCAGGAGAGATGAAACGATGAAAATACGCCGTTCGATGTCCTTAAATAATTAATTAAAGGGTTACTTATCTAAACGTATAATGTGAGTGAGTGAAATGATAAGAGGGTAGAGAGGACTTTGACTTGTTGTGGGACACTAACACCTTACTGAAACGCTAACACCGTTACGGTAAAAGATACTTGATGATACTAAAACGAAAAAATCCTTGCCGACTGTTCTCATTTTACTTTAGTAAACCCCTAACTGCCTCTGCTTGTATACGCTCACAGCCGCGGTGTTTACCTCCCCGGACGCGGTGGCTGCGCGCGACCTGCTCCAGATTCTCAATAAGCAGTTCGTGCCTTCGGGGCTTCAGTCCTCACACACTTGACCGACTTCAGTCACAGCGACGTGGCTTCAGCTAACACAACATTTTCTCCTGAGAGTTACACTTTCAAAAGAAACTGTTATGAGAAAAGTGCTTTGTTATAACGATAACAGTGGCTATAAGGGTTTGTTTATAAAATATATTCATTATTTTAATTAGTCAGATAAGGACTATTGTTGCTAATGTCAACTTTTATCTATTAAACAAACTTTTACCTACTTGGCAGTTAAGCATAATATTTTGGATTCGTTTATGTATATTACCTAAAAAAGTCAGAATATAATATCTATAGATGATAGGTTTATTTGATTATGTTAAGAATTTATGTACTTAAGATAGTTTAAAATTTTTAACACTACGCACCTTGACCAGGTTTTTATAATAATAAATACATAGGTGGTGATAGTACTTATACTAGAAGGCATACTGCCTGAAACTTTGGTGCTCTCTGCCTGATCAAACTGCGCAGTAATCGAGTTATGCGTAACTCTAAAAGTAGATGTAATACGTGTTTGTTGGTAATTATCGTGTCATTACTTGCAGTTCCTATTGCGAGTACCAGGAGGACAGCATGGCGCGGGGGTGGCGTGGGTGACTGTTTACTACAGAACACACCTAATCGCCTCACTGCTTCGTATATACGCATTAGTAACTGATGAATATGAATAGTGGAAATATTGCCAAGATGTTATGATATCTCGGTATTAAATAGTAATTCATCATTTAGATGTCTTTAATTATAAAAGTAGTGATACCCACACGCGATTTGTACGAACAAACTACATAGTAATGATTGTATTGATTGTTTACATTTACTGCGGTAGTTTGAATCTATAATTAAATGTATATAACCTTGATAAATAATCAATAAAGTTATTTTAAATAGGTACAAGAATTAAAATTTCGTAATGAGAATAGCTCATGTGTTACAGTGACCAATTACTATCTATCTGTAGTCCACACCCAAACCTAATGCATTAGCAGGCAAACCCGTTGCATGCAAGGGTGTATGAGTATGTGGCACTGGCACCCGGTACAACGGAGTATGCCGCCGATGTCTGCTGGAGTGCTGAGCCACTAAGTAACAAGGGTCAGAAGGCCTGCTCTGCTCAGAGCCACTGAATTCGATAAACTTTCCTAACTCCACTAAATTACTTTATACTAAATACTGTTCATTGCTAGGCAAATACCTTTTTTTCCTTCTAGTTTTATTCAAGGGCGAGTTTCT
Organism: Abrostola tripartita; assembly: GCA_905340225.1. Lineage (NCBI taxonomy): Eukaryota > Metazoa > Arthropoda > Insecta > Lepidoptera > Noctuidae > Abrostola > Abrostola tripartita. The sequence continues at coordinate 11,860,712 of HG996504.1, read as the reverse complement.
CCTGTGGCATAAACCTCGACACGCACATGACGCTTTAGTACCTGGGTCTGTTGTTGAAATGCGGCAGAGGTGTCAGACTGGCTATTTAGGCTTGGTAGTTTATTGGGTGACGACGGCTATACGTGCATAACAACCCCTTCATAATCATAAAGTTTAGTGTAAATTAGTTATGAGTGTCGAACAACTAAATTCATGTTATAAAGTGAATCTTTTACAAACCTTTACCTTGCGGCCGTGTCGGGCGCACCCCGAACGCCACACTCGCCACACCTGTTGCCGGTGGGTTAATTTCCTTAATTAACACGAGCTGTAATGTGTCATATGTTCATATATGCACACATAAAAATTAGTATATCTATGAGGAATAACCGTTGGGTGGAGGAAACAAACAAAAAAAATCATCAGAAGTTCGGTGTACTCATTGCCATGTACAATGTACATATCTGCACTTAATTTTCTGGTGCCTTATCGTCAACAGTCATGGCAAACACGACCACCACCAAACCTTTATAAGACGCGACGACGCATGTAGATTATCATGTGAAGTAAATGCAACATACACATAATATAACAACACGTTATACAAGTATTAAAACAAAAGCAAGTGTCAAGCTGTCACACAGAACAAGTTCATAAAGATTGCGAGCGAAATGTAGGTGATTTGATACGACGTGCAGGCCCGCGGTGCCTTTGTGCCGGCGCGCGGCGCTTCGCCCTGCAATCTCGGTCTCCGCCCTGCCGGCGCGGCGACAGCCTTGTATGCAGATCCCTTGATAAGCCTCGGAATATTTATTCATTAAAACGTGATCGAGCGATATGCGAATTATGTGAAGGTTGTCAAAAAAGTATATTGTTCAGTACAAAAGAAGCACTTTGGGAATTTGGTGCAAAATGTATGGGATTGGTAGCAAGGGATGGAAACTGACGGTGAAGCTTAGTGTGTAACTTAACGAATATTTGGTTATGCGTAGTTACTGGCTAAAGAAAAGGCGGGATCCCAGTATTACCTAAGGGTATTGAAGAGAATATAATATAGTAGGTAATTCTAATTTATATGGCTTGAACTTGACCATGTTCATGATATAGATCTTGCGTCAGTCTGTATACGATGCCTGCCATACTTCGTTGCCATTTTCAATATCGTCTACATTTTCATTGTTTGGAATTATAAACAGCCTCTCTTTTTGTATTTTTTTTGCAAATTGTTACTTCTTAGGGGCAGGGGACTGGGGAATGCATAGCTAATAAAGTAGTCATGAAAGCTAATCCCTGCTTTTGATAGCTAATCACAACAAAGGTGCTGGTATCCGCTCCCACGGCGCGCGCGCACGCCGCCGACAATGCAGTGTCAGGATCAAGATCTTAGCGCAACACCATTGTGTTTGCATTGCAACACGGTATAGTTTTGAGAACTAAATTGATCACTACGAATTTGTGTTGTGAAGATGACTCCGTTTGTAGTGTTTCTTTATTTCATAAGTAGGTACCTTTAAAACGAATTACTTGACCGTGACTTTTCATCATCCCTTTTGGGTAGTTGACATTAACCATTAATTACCACTAACTAACAATTCCAAGATAGCAATACATCTAAAAAAAAATGCTTTAATTTAGCTCTAAGAATCCTATACATAAATTATTATTTGTAAATAAAATCTATGGAGGAATAGCGTTATGATAGCTAATAAAAAATATGTCAATTGATTGGTGGTGACAACTATCCACTTGTGCTAGCTGGAAGGGAGCTTAGGGAGCCCAGTGAACATCATTATTCTGGCCAGACACGTGGTCTGAAGAGAGGCCATGTTAGGAGTACCTACCCTGAGTCGATGAGCCTGAGTGTGAAGAATGGGAGGACAGTGAATGAGGCGAAAGAGCCAGGTAAGCCAGGATCGAAGCAAATTGTGTGTGTACATGGTAAATGTGATTATGACGTATATTATTTTAACAACCACCACACCAAAGCTCAAGTGTAATAACTAATAACAATAACTTACACCTATTTATTGGACCATTCCGTAAACGTAATATTTCACCGCAAAATTGTACAGCCGCCACAAGTAAAGGCAAGACCACCTAGCAGCCACCGGGCTTCAGGCGCTACAGCTGAGTGGCTGTCGGCGACGGCGACGAGGGAATGATATAGCACTGCAGCACTACACTCCTCGAGTACACCAGTAGAACGTGTCATGTCAGGCCAAGATCTATAAAGTGCACTCCTTATTTTAGTCCCAATCTTTACAGGAAAAAGTTAAGAAGTCATGCATTCTGTTATTTGGTTCGATTAACGTCTAAGTCGACTTGATTTTGAGAGTTATGCGTTTACTGAGTGCAATCTCAGTCGAATTTAAAAGTATATAGATTTATAAATAATACGGACTTCATTTGTAAGATAAGTCTGATATGAATACATTTTATAGATCTGAGTGTCAAGGCAAACCGATAGCCTAGCAAAAGACTCGAAAAGACAGCTCCGCTGCAGTCGCTCGCTACGTCGAGTCGACGACGTCGCTACGCTAGAACCGCTACGCTTGTACGCTTCCCGCCAGCGCTGCAGCGCATATCGCACGCGGCCGCCGCGGAGAGAGCACGTGTCGCGTCTAGTGTGCGCGAAACAATTCGCAATCGTAATATTACGCGCGGACATTTAAAAGTAACTTAATTTAAATTATTTACAATTAACAGATTAGTGAGTGAGAGTTATCGTGTAACAGAGTGGAACTGCAGTTATGTACTAGTGCGTGGTCGGTGTTAGAACAGATACCATTAGGTGAGTTTTTTAACTTTTTGACGGTAGCTTAAAGTTTATTTGACTGTTTGTAAATATTGGAAGGTCATACTTAGGTACTTTTTTAATTTTCAGTTCAGTACTTATAGCATAATGTCTAATTTCAGACATCGTTATATAATAGTAATATATAGAACATCGTTATTTAATTACTTACATAACATTTTGTCACTCTTTTATTACAATACAAGAGTAATTTTATAAATTATTTTTTTGTTTTCCATGGTAGAATTACGCACAGAATATTCGTAGCATTTTTTTTTAATTCCGCAGATAATTTAGTCTTTAATCCTAATTTTATAATTAACACTTCGCGTAAAATAATTAGATGTCCAATTAGGTAACGTAACCTAACCATGTTGTTAATTAATAATTATGTCATTATTGCCAGTAGTAATGTTACCTTGTGATTAAGCAATGAAAATAATTAACGTACTATATGTAGGTACCTACTTAATAAAATGGAGATATTACTTCAGTCGTTGTAAAGGAATGTTTACACAATATTAATTTGTAGGTATTATTTACACAATATTATAAATAGTATTTTAACTTATAATACAACTTTTATTTAAACACTAAAATAATTACTCTTTCTCTATTATACGAATAAACTTTTCTGCAGTAGGACAGTTCTAAACTGGTAAGTGGTAAGTAGATATATAGTTTTAAAGACAATTCAAATGGTTTAGCAAGGCATTAGTAAATGCCACGCGATTCTAATTGTAATTAAAGCCACTGGAGCCAGCGGTGACAAGTGAAATAAATTCACAAAATGCTATGTTAATTGCTGCTTTACTTAAGTACCGGTGGTTAGTGCACGGACTTTGATTGAGGGCCCCAGGGGGGAAGGGGGGTAAGTACTGACTAAGTGACTACCTTTAATTTTTTACTGCTTATTTAACAGAAGAAGGGTTCTCTTATAAAACACACTTCTATTGCAACCCTACCATCTTTAAAATTATTAATTTACAAAATATTAAGGCCGGTCAAATGCATGATTGATGAACATACTGAAGTTTTACAGAATTTTAATGAAGGTAATTATTACAGTGTTAATGATGTAATAACTGCCACAAGGTAATAATCATAACTTCCGATGGCGATGCCTTGGGATGTTTCTCATTGTTAACAAATACCACCGCGTATTGTGCGCAGGCGCACCGGCGCCGGCGAGTGCTAAAATAACGTAATGTTTGGCTAACTGTCCTTTTGTCTCGAGGCAGGTAAACTGCTATCTGTAAGTACTTACGACTTCCAGTAACTCGTAAGTCAGTTTAGGAATGGTTCCTTTATGGTCAACGGGCCGCGCGTCGGAAATTATAGGTTCTACGATGACGAACATTGCGACGAAAATGATGCCGGCCACTTGCAATTTGCAAAGACTAGAACTTTAGAAGCATCTTCTTAGAATATTATTGTAAGTAGAAGTAGATACTACCTAATATAGTCTTAAGTATTTCCTTCGCAAAATTTAATGCATGTTTCCTACAGAAGATTAGCTCCAAAAATTAAACTGCTACGCTGTTTGATCCCGGTACAGGATAAATACATTTTTGATCCCCAGTTGTTTGTCCGCAAGGCGTTATACTTAGTACCTCTTTACGAGATATTCCATGTTTGTGAAACACATCCTAAGGTGGTAGAGCGAGTAAGTAGGCAGTGGTCGTTTTTGTTTTTTTAAATTCCAATTTAAGTAACAGCACGGGCTGTACGCCTTCCTGGCCACACAAACTGTCGACTGGTAGCGTTCTAGTCAAATCTAGTGCCCACAAAAAAGGCCTATTATTCACGGCAGTAAACACGGTTTGGTCGTCTCCGCCGCGCGCCGGCGCGTGCCAAGTCATTACGTCCTAATATGGCGTCGAAGTCTGGAAGACAGGACATGAATGAGAGCATAATGCTGCTTGTGTAGTCTGCACTCCTGGTATATAATTTATCTAATTTTCTTAAGGTGTTAATATCAAAAAGGAGAAAATTTAAACAATTCCTACAATTAAATGACAGTTTCGCTCCAATGAATATGTATCTTGAAATTACCTTGCGTCACTTAGTTTGACAACGGATTAGTTAGACTGACGTATGCTGTAACCGATCTTCATATCATAATGCCCCCACGCGACGGGCGGGGTTTTTGTTGTAGATAACAATACTGTCATAAATACCTATTATATACATTCTGCAAATTAATATACTTAAAATACACTGCGGTCTTGTTTCTTGCATTATCACATTATGGGAGCCCCCGCTAGCAATAGGGTTGCCCCTATAATATAACATGGGACTCCTTTGGGTAACACAGTCATCATTATACGTAGACTCGATGTAATTTACTATACATTACTAATTCCTTCTTAACTTTATATTTAATTGATTTCCGGTGCGATTAGCAAGATAAGCTATTGAAGCTATTATTACTAAACTAGCAGTTAAATGAATTACCGAGCTATTACTATGCTGTTGCATCCTCTTTTTGTGCAGTCATCTTGTAACGCTACGTGTCGGTAATTATGTGTCCACTAATTGCGTGGTAATTGTTGTACCTATTGTGTCAGTGGCTCAGTGGTGGCAAGTGCGGCTGTTGGGCGCTACTATCTACTTACCTATTTGTTTTTATTGGATAAGTTTTCCTGTGTTGTAGAAAGACACTAAGTAATTCGCAACTACACATGTATAGTTTATTGATAATTGTAGATATATATTATTATTATTATTCCATATAGACACTTAATAAAATTAATTGAACTCTTCTACGTTAGTAGTCGTGCTCAACACCAGTTACATCGAGTGATATACTGGTAGTTGCAGCCCCTTCCCGTCAACCGTAAAGTAATACTCGAGCTTACGGAATATATTTGTTTACGTCTTTGAAGTTGTTTGTTGCAGAAATATATGTATTAATCCACTACTAGTATCATAAATATTATGATGCTTATATATGCTATAGATATGCACCTATATCTACAAGATCGGTCTGCCTCTCCTGGTTAGTGTCCGGAGAAGGTGGAACGGTCTCGCTCTGCGCTACATCACCTAGGTATCTGTTGGCTCGACGTGATATCACGCGTCATCACAAATTAGTTGTAAATGTTTGTAAAGACATTCAGTGGACGCGAGACTTGATATACTTATGTTTACATTATGATAATGTGATGTGGAACACTCCACGAGCAAATAATTGACGTCAAATTAGATTGTTTAATATCCTGATCACCTGGGCCCTGGGGTTGCTACGATACTGACGACGTTTGTAGTTGTTTAAACTATACTAAAAGTAGGTTATTAATGTCGGTAGTAATGGTCCTCTGTTTACTATTTTAGTTTACGACTTATTTACATTTAGGTTTATAAAACCAAAAGTATTTTACAGTTAAAACTAAAAATATACGTGATCTTCGCGTTAATTAATGAAGAGTGTCCATCAAGGTACGTTACACACTCGTTATATTAAACCTAACTGTTATAAATAAACTAACGATTACATGCACATGTATATAAAGAACAATAAGTACACTAACTAATTCTAACGTCTCAATAAGTGTTGGGTATCACAATTACGATCTAGCGATTTTATGACCTTTAGCCAAGTCACGTACTTTAACGCTAAACAATTGACTAAGTGACTTTAAATTATAACGCGATTATCGTCATAACTCCACTACTTAAGACGATATTAGCTTACCTATTAATAACACTAATCATGTTTCTAGCTACACCGTACAGGCGTACATCTCTTGTTAAGAGAATTAATTTAATGGAATTTAACGTATTTAGTAGCCGTATAAATATTTCAGAGGTTGGTGGCGCGGCAATGTATCACGCGGTACATTCCTGTAGCCGCAGCCGGCGACGCGGCTAATCTCGACCGCTTCGTCAATTAGGACGTTTTCTATCTTACGATGCACATTATTCCCAGCATTTATGGTGTCCAAACAATTAATTTGATGAATATATTGTACATAGTATAGAATAGTGTTTAATAACAGCGCTGTTAAAATATACAATTGGCGTATAATTTAACTTCGTATGTAATTAAATGCCTCACTAACAACGATTTCGTTTGCCTATGTGATAGGTAATTCTTCACTTCACACGCAAGGGTTTAATTTCCTAAAAATTAACGACTCATTAGTACTGAGGCAACAGGTAGCTTTAAAGTATTATTTTATTTTAATTAAAACGTTGACGTCTGGCGGACGACCTCGAGTTTTTATGGCGTTCATGAACGACCCTATTCTGCTGGACAAGCGGATATTATCACCTCTTCATAGTGTCTGAGAGCCTGGTACCGCCGTGCAAAAAACCTTTTATTGTGAGCTAAAACGATTGTCATTGTTTCCTTAGAAATAAATAAATAGCTTAGAACGCTGCGCGCTGGTCGTAATAACTACAAATTGAATTTCAGATTTACACCCTTTCCTAGTAATGTAACTTCTGTGATAATATAAAACGTTTCTTGGAATACTGATTGGTTTCCGACTGGCTAAAAGTTTATTGGTTTGGCCTTTGGTCAGAATTTAAAGGTTATTAAAAGGGTTATTTATGGAATACAACTGACATCACAATACAACTGAAAAGTTATGCAATAAGCACTAATCTACAACAGCATATCATAGCATGTATGCTTCATATTTAAAACTAGTTAGATGAATGTTTACGAATGCTGATGAGAATGAGTCAAATCATTTTAGGTCCTTGAGAAATAATTATGTACGTTTTTTTTGTCCATTAGCAGCTAGCACTTAGATTGATCGTGACAAAAACTAAAGCGGGATAATGATACGTTGATTTATATCAAACGTAACCAGTTGGGCTGAGGTCAGTCGCCATCTAATGTGGAGTGGTTTTTATGTCCGTGTATAATATGGGTTGATGTATAAAAAATAAACAATAACTAATAAACAAACTTATGCAAAAAACTGATTAGTAACGCGTAGTGAATACAGCCTTTAGTATTGGTTACTTGTTTCACTTATATGGATATGCTGGGTAACAATAAGGATCTTGTATCCCGTAAATTACGCTAGGCCTCTTGTGTAGATTGGTTTTTGATCAGTTAAACTTTGAACAACGTTTACGCTACTTCTTCTTCTTAAAGTGCTATTCCGACTAGCGCAGGTTCGTATGTCACTAGTCAATAACATTGATAAATAGCTGACTTATCTACGTTAGTAGATGGTTAGTTTACGCTGGTGACATAATATTATGGCTTCTCTGCTATCCGTGTCCGTCAAAGTAGAAGCTTCCACAGCGCAAGCAACTAATGTGATTTCCTCTTAACCTTTATTACCCGACTACGGCAAAAAAGCCGGAGAAGGGTTATGTGTGTTAAATACAGTCTATGTATGTGGGTATGTTCATCTGTTTCCTCGTACCTAACTCAAAAACCACTTATTTTTATTTATATGCAAATGCGCCTACCCCCACCGGGAATACTTGCGTGATATTATGTCATGTAAAAAAGTGTAAAGAGAATATCCTGGCTAAATTATTTATTTAGAATTAAAACTAAATAAGGACGTGTGTTGGACAAAACAGTAACTAAAACCCTAATCAAAAAGTCATATACGAGCACGTGGTAATCACTCTGTGATGTATAAATTATATTTATATGCGTTCACGCTCCCACACATACTCCTACGCTGTATACTATGTCGCAGTTATTTATATCTTAGTTAAAGCTGGGAATTCACAATTATTTTAATTTAATATACATTGGATCACAATATCATGCTGAAAAATTGTGTACATTATTATACAATTTCAATATTCTTGTGTTACTTTTGTTTTCGTTGATTTCAATATTTGCAATTTACCGCTGTGTCAGCTTAACAGTATGTCATTTACCACGTATTTGCAATCAAGTGATATCATGCATGTAGAAACGGATATGCAAAATTGCACACGTAGGTACTAAGATAGCATACGTTAATTTCTCTACACTTTCGTCTGTTTTGGCACCTCGCAGGCATTTAGCAACACCGCTGATACGAGTATCTGACCGCGACACGATGTCGTGAACTCATCAATGGATTAGTTTTTATTACAAATACACAAGTAACACAACAACGTGTGATATCACTCGTCCATGTTCTGATAGCACCTGTTGTTCGGGCCGGCTCGGCCCGCCCCCGCACTATCCCGTGGTGATTAGCGATTTCAAACATGTGAACACATGCCATGCTTCCTGTGGCTTATTTCTATAGAATTACGTTAACAATCTGGTCGTGTGAAGGCTCGTCACGTCGCGGCCAATTACTACACAATTTATAGCATCCAAGTTACAATAGGTACAGTAGGCAGCTTGGAGATTTGATTATTTTAGGAAACGGGTCGTTTGACAGCGACTTTGACAGCAATTTAATCGTTCTGAAGATGTCTGCTTGGTGGTCGGAGGATCGTGACTGACATATTAACTGCTAGAATATTAGCTTCCACTTACAACTTGAGCCTTTATAGGTATTTGAAAATGTAATGTAATTCGAGTATCTATAATTATAATAAAATGCATTATGTCTATCAAAACTAAAAACTATTTAAGATACAATTAGATCAACAAGCAGTCTGGTTGACAGTAATTTTAGTAACATGTGTATCTGCTACAAGCAGTCAAGTACCACGTAAACATTACGGTGATGTTGAACATGTTCCAGTGATTATTATAATGATTGACGAGTATTATCCAATTCGATCAGCGTACGAACTGCTTCCGGGACGTAATAGTTTTCGGAAACATCAGGTTTCTCTCATGACGAGCTGATTGTCATGGCATTGGACATCACGGCCTTCGACGCGTGGGACACAATAAAAAACTTCCAGATAATTATAAAAATATACGATCATACGAATACATTCATTATCTCACGACTGTGAAGTGTCATGGCGGATGATGTACAGTAATACTGGTACACAAGTACTCGCAGCTTTTTGTTTCACTTGAATTAATTGTTAAGTGACATCATCACGTTCTTTTCATGAGAATTGAAAATTCCTCGTAATTATTTGGAAGGAGGTTTTGTATGTGATATTTCTGTATGTTTTTGCAAACACTTTTTTTGCAATGACGCTATTTTAATGCCGAATGAATTAAACAATGCTTTAGTGTAAGGACAAAGAAATGTTGTTAAGATCTGCCTAAGTTCTGATGTTTCTTTTAAAAACTTGGCCCTTTAAAAGGCTGACGTGATGTGTGAATTCGTGGAATCTTGAATTTAGAGAAGGTATTAAAAATAACAGCTTATGAAAGAGCGTCTTTCCGGTGCCCAGACCTAAGAGTATCGGATGCTCAGGCCAAAACTATCTTCTGAAGTTCCTTCTTCCTTTATCACTTAGTTTTGCAATTCCAAGTTCTGCAAGTATCTCTTGATATTATGTCCCTCATCATATGCTTCGTTCGCTCCGTCATTAGTGTCCGAAAATTTGATACTCTATGATTTATATTTGTAAGAATTATAAAGTGAATGTAAGTTGTTAAAAAGGCACATTATAATAAATTTGAGACACGTGCCTCCCTCGCGGGCCGAGGAGCGGAAATCGTTACGCATTTGACTGGGCGCCGGCAGTTCCGCGCATTTTAATGCCACTCATGCCCACTTTAAAGAACTGTTTTGATGAATAAATATAGAACTTTTATATTAAGTATGTAAGGAATAAGAAATTGTGTACGATAACATCGTAACACCAAAAAACAAGTCAAACCAAACCTTGGACTTTTTTGTGATTCTATAAAATGATACCCGTCGTGAATTGTCGCAATTCATTATAGTACTCTCGCTATAGAAAGTCAATACCTACCCCTAATTAACTGAAATCATTAGCTGTTTTGTTTGGATTGGTAGAACGAAAAACTTGACGTTTCTACATATACATATTTAAATAGCACTGGAACAGTGGAACTGAAGGAACTGACAATGTTTGTTTGGCCTTCTTTCACACCTTCATTTGTTTTGTTGTTTTTCCGCGAACTAGTAAACAGAACTAACTCTGCACTGTATTTAAATATGTGTTCATAATAGAGAGGGATATGACACAGCTGTGTGTACACGTGTGAAAGGGAAAGAGGATTATTATCTGAGACAAGTGGGGGTTCATCGTCCGCGGCACTGTCCCACATGGGTATTAGCAGATTTGGGTCAGTGTGTAGTGTGTAGGTGACACATCCGTCAACCTCACTGTCTGAGACGCGCCGCGCTAGGAAACAAATCGTATTCAGTCTTCTTAGGATGTTTATAGCATATTGTGTTTTAATAGCACAACACCTTTTACAACGACACTCCATTCACCTGTATATCATAGCCAGTAAATATATTTTTATGTATACTTTTAATTGAGAGTGTTTCCTTTTTATTGGTTCTTAATGTTCACGTAAATATCTTACATTTTATAATATGTTCCGTGTTTCGGTTAAACAGTGTCCAGGGCTTGTCGTTTCCTGTGGCGTATCATTAATTTTGATCATTTGTGCACAACTCTCGCCTCCTTAATGCATGTAATCAAGCTGCTAGCTAGGTACATGGGTGGTACATGATCTTTACGTTTTCCTTTTGCTTCATAAACATTAATGTACGTACTTATGTGAGCACCGTAATAAGGAACATTACTTAATGTTTGGTTTATGTTACCGGCCGTTTGACACGATAGCTTTAAATCTGTCATGATTGTCTCTAATTCATCTTTTCTACACGATTAACCTGAAACAGTATATATTCGTTATTTTCATCAATTCATTAAAAAGCAATATTCTCTTATTACTAGTTTCTTACTTCATTAGCGTGCTTTCTTTGTTGTACTCCTGCAAAAACATGAAGAGAATGAACTTGTGTGAGTGTCCTGTATTCATTATGTCGGCCAGTTCAGGGGTATGTAGGATCGTGTCCATGATGATGGTCCAAGGCAGCCGCCCGCGTGGGCGAGATAATAAAGGGAAAGGTCTGACCGGCGCAGGCGCGGCGGGTTATCTGTGGGCCACTAGATTAAACAACGACTACACTCTTTTAAAGTGGATAACTGTCACGGGAGACGACGGCGGAACAATTGTCACCTCGTCCATCATTTGATTACATCAAGATAGCTGTAAGAGATGGAAGTTGTAAATTAACATTATCCGTTGGTGAAAAATGTTTTTATTTATTCTAAGCTTAAATGGAACGGAAATAAGCGATTTTAAGTTTATACTTATATCTAGCTTGTATTTACAGCGTAGCTCCAAAAGGTCACGTTGTACGATATAAAAACGTCGGCCGTTAATAATAACGCTCATAGTAATAAATAACTACAAACCCGCAGAGACCATTTGTGGTCTACATATAACTTTGGTAAGCAAATATCAAATTTAAAAGTAGTTTTGGCAAGGCTGTCACCATGCATTGCGATCGAATTCGGCTGATATTTTTATTGCCAAATACAGACGTCTCGGCGAAGTTACGCCAAACATGGTCTTTGCAGCGATCACAGATCATGTCGTGACGTCTCCAGCATACCACACTTGCGATCGTTTCGAGAACATTCCGTTTATAGCTAAACTTTATTATTTGTGTTCCGATGGTCTCGTGTCAGCCGCCGCTCGTAAAAGTTAAAGGGATCTGATAGAATTATAACCTAGATGATCCCACAGGGTATTATTGTATTCTATATAAGGGGGGGCTGACATTGACATCATAAATATCTGCAGACAGACAGACGCATCGCAGCTCCTCACAAATGGAATTTCATGAATGCAAACTGACGAGATCTCGGCAAGTGCAGAATGAATGTTTAATTTTTACGAATGAATGGAATGCTTCACCTGAAACCGAACTCGAGAACTCTCAGCCTTTCAGCTTAAACAAAACGAATAACGAGAGGAGGGTGATAACGAATGAAAAGCTAGTATAATTCCCGAGTAATTAGAATGTGAGTAACTAAGTGGCGCTCCGTCTGTGTAGAGGACAAAGCGCTGACGATAACATCGACCCTTTATATGTTAACTAGGAGGCGACCAGCTATGTCAAGAACCTACGATACGACGCACTATTTTGAATTACCTCGTGTACTTCCCAACTAAATGCTTCATGTAGAATTAGAGGAAAGAAAATGCAAATGAATGAAGTTGTTTAGCATCTGCGCATCCAATTTCGGAACGTTATGTGGAGTTTGTAAATATTATGTCGGAATCGTAAATCTACACTTAATTCTATTTATATAAGTTAAGTTTACAATGGCGGTTGACGTCAATTAATGTTAATGACATCGTTTAAAACAGCCTCGATTCAGTACCTAACGTGTGATAATTCTAACTGTAACATGTCTTATTCAAAATTTTGCTGTAATTTGGCCGGCGTTGTTACGGCCGTGGGCAATGGCCGACATTTCGAACATTGTTGTAATATATGTCCTACTCATAAAACATAACATAACATTACGCCTGTAGTTTCAGAGGTCTAGGTAGAGAGGTTTCGCCAGTTATGTTATAGGTCCCAATGTAATAGGAGGCGATCGTATTGCCATTATCCGGTCACAGATCCAGACTCCGTGCTGCGACTGAGAATTACCTAAGGGAAAAACTCAGTATCACTTTGCCTGAGCCGGGAATCGGACCCAGGACCCACACTCAGCAGTCGTGATGTGCGACCGCTAGACGAATAAGGCAGTATTCATTCATTCAGAAATAGTTTAATATTCCGCAATATTTTTATATAGGTACCTATTCGATCATTTCCATACTCATTGAAATTCAGTAAAGACATCGAGGTATATTTGGTGGGTGTATTGCAAGTGGTTATGTCACAACATGCAGGCGATCAATCAGTTGCATCGTGTTCGTGTGATGAAACGCCTCGGTCAGTCCGCGAACACTTTCTGTAACACTGCTTACGCGGCGATTAGCGTAGCGTAATCATTGTGCACTCTGGCCGGTTTCCTTCACATGCGATACGATGACAAGTTCTGCAAAACACTGTAGTCTGCTGCCTCATGCCTGTCACTTGAATGTGGTTCTTGTGTCATTTGGGTCAGCGGATTCTGATTATAATTTATCAGGGTGTGAGAAAAATAAGGTTAGCCTTGTTTCGATAAGAAATACACAAGATGACGAGATAATTTAATTAAATAATTGGTTCCGTAGGTGCTTATTTACTTAGACATAAACCAACCGCTAGATCCTGTAAAAGGATTTCGTGAACATTTCGATAACAGTTAAATAACGTCTCGCAAGCCGTTGCCGTTGGTAACTAACTATAGTTGTGTATTCTCGTTGATAATTATTGCACGTGCAACTTTTATACATTAATACTTTTTACCGATTTGTTTCGCGATGTATCGTTGCGTCAGCGCATGCAACGTTGATTGGTTATTTGTAACAATAGATAATTGATCCAGCAGACGGACGGATTTCTTTTTGCCATGGTTGCAGATTTCGATTTAAATATTTGTTTAATTTGAGTCGTCATTTGCATATTTAACAGTTACAAGATGAATTCTAGAACAATTAGAAGACCGTTATATTAATATTATGAATTTGATACAGTTCCTAAATAAACAGAAACTGTATTTGATCAGTCAATTAAAATCAAACCTGAATTCGAAAAACTTCCTATCATAAAACACCGACCGATACAGTTCCAAAATGTATATATAATGAGAACGCAGTAGGTACCTACTTACACTATATTTGAATGTCAGTGGGAGGCTGGGAGCATCGATCACCAGTACCTGATAACTCGGGCTCTCGTAAACACTCCGTAATGTCTTCTTCAGCGCCCACGCCCACGCGGCCGCACGCCCACCGCGCCTGCCATTGTCCACGATTACAATGGCCGAACAGCGTGTTGTTCCACCGACACTGCTACTCTTACGAAGAGTTACGGTTCACACTCAACCACACCGAACGTAAATACAACTCGGCTAATGTTAACTGATTGGTATTTTGGTGTGATTATTAATAACTAGGGTGGTTCCGTCTACTCTTATGATTTGCAACTCTTTTTGTTAGCTCTATATTTGGGAGTGATTTGCAACAGTTTCCATGTGATACAACATTGCGGCAGTTCGTTATGTAATTATTTATTTTGCACTATCATTTATTTGCTTGCTCACTATTTAGTCACAGACACATAATGTACTAAGCTAACATAACGCACACAGATGATACAATAAGAACGGGCGCTTCTACAATTATATTCATAAATTCGTTTCATAAATAGTTACACTTCATGTGGTAAGTGGATTAGAAAAGTGTTGTAGCTCCAATAAAAGCATAATGCTCACTTTTTCCTTGATTGCAGTTGTATTTGTTTCAGACTCGAGTGTTAATGGGGAAAGTTTCGTTGGACTTTTTACGATGTGCCTTTTACAGTCCCTTTTTATTTAAGTGTTTTGACTCCATTCTGATTTTGTATTCATCGATAACAGTCAAGTAAGAGTTTATTATGACAACAATATCTGCGCGTACTGGATCTTATTTTGTAAGCGAAAGAAAGTTTTCCAAAACATTACCCGCGCAGCACGCGGTGCGCAGGCGCGGTGTAATGTTAATACCTTAATTTTATTTTCGCTCATTACGTGTCCATCACTAACGTGCTTCGTATTTGTTCACTTTCCCTGTTTTGCGATACGCCAGCGAACGTTTTAAGTGAACATATGACTAATTAATTAGGCTTTCTCGTTGCGCAATACTTATTAATTCTACTGTTATGCGGCTACTATACATGGTTTGACATTAATTGCTAAGAACCACTGTATTATTTGTTACTGAACTAGCACACTAGGACTGGTTAGTGATCGCAACGCGGAAGAATAGACTAATGATAGTAAAATTCACAATACATTGAAATAAATTCACTTACGAATGGAAACATTGCACAATGAATATACCTACTGTAGGCAGGCGCTTTGTTGACGTGGTACAGCAGTATACCCCATACAACCAAACCATACAGAATAACAAAACATTCTAAAAATTATCCTGTTTGTTTTTCCTCTGAAGAATATTCATTTTACGTCCTGATATCGTGACTCTTAGACATACCCTTGCAACGCTAACAAATTCCTAAATGTTCTGTAACTGAATTTATTTAACGACCATTCCTGTGAATCATTCACTCAAGTCTAGACTGTACACTTACTTATTTCGAAAATTCTCTTCATCAACTTACATCAAACAATCTTCATGCTTTTCCCTCTTGTTCGCGTGTCGCGGGCAGTGCTTGATGCTCGGTACGATTTGCAACAAAAAGGAGTCGCGGTGGACCGGTCGGGGCGAGTCCGCGCACCGGTATTTCTAACAAAAACCAATTTACACTGGAATTGACCATTTTTTTTTAAATTATATTTTACAAGTTTTCATTTGTGTTTCATAACATTCGAATCGAAATGTGTAGCAGTAATCTAAATACGACTTACCAAAAAAGCATCAGCTTTTAAGAAAATTGTACTGATTTAGCACTTTGACAGTGTTGGTATCATATGAAACCTTTGATCTTGTTGTCGCTAGACATTTTATGAGAAATAGAGATTACATCAGCTTTGTTAAGCTATTATATTTTTAACCGACTTCAAAAAAAGGAGGAGGTTATCAATTCGACTGAATTTTTTTTTTTATGTTTGTTACCTCATAACTTGCGACTGGGTGAACCGATTTTCATGATTCTTTTTTTATTTGAAAGCTGGTGCTTCCCGTGTGGTCCCATTGTCACCATTTCAATACCTGATGATGGGATCTTGTAGAAATCGGGGGAACTCTTCAATAAATAACAGCAGATTAACCGCGATTGTTGCTATAGCATATCTAAGCATTTTTACGCCATCACACAACATAATATCACGCCTGTACTCACTACAAAGGTTATAAAAACAATTCCGAAAAAAAAAGGTTCAAGGTCACTTACAAGTTACAACGTTTTACAAAAAAGAACGCAATACTTAAAAATAATTAGATGTTTGTTCTGATGAGATATTCGGTTATATGAACAAAACTCTTCAAATTTCATGCGTCCTAATTACGTAAGCTGATCCGTGATCGCGGTACTGTCCCTGGGTAACCGTGACCCTGGAACGTAAAGGGCTATTGAAGGAACACTGTGGATGAGTATGACAGTAGTATGACTGTCAGTACAAGTCTGACAGTCCCTCCACCCAGGGTGGGAGGACTCATTGGATGATTTTGCCTCGTAAATAAAAGGTATATTATGACTTACTTATGTACTACTGACTTACTTATCTACCTCATTATCGGAAGACAGATTTCGTAGTCTTGTCATTTCCTGCAACGATCTATCGTCGTGTGGTTTATTATATTTCACTAAATACCCATTTCACAAAACAAAATTTAAATCGCTAAAATGGTCATACAAATAGCAAAACCACATTAGCAGAATCTAAAGCTAAAAAATCGTGAAATAAAAATTTTTAATTAAAAAATTATAACCTCCTTCAAAAAACTCAAAAGTGAAAAATAATATTTTATCACTTCACTTTACATAAGCGAAGTGGAAGTCGGCGCCAAATCCCAACATCCATTAAGCGATTCAGAAAAATAGTATTTATGAGAATGCTGCCATACGTGCGTGGTTCATAGTTTAAAAGCTAACACTATAAACTAAGCGAACGCATAGGATTTGGCGCCGACTTCCACTTCGCTTATGTAAAGTGAAGTGATAAAATATTATTTTTCACTTTTGAGTTTTTTGAAGGAGGTTATAATTTTTTATGTAATTTTTTTTATTTATTATTATGTATTGTGGGGAAATCCTTACATTTTTCTTATTTTATTTTTTGAAGATGGTATTAGTCACTAGGGTATTATGTCGGCTTCCACTTTTAATAACGACCAGTAAATGACAATGATGAAACCTCTTTATTGTATAGTATAGGCACGTATAGGGCCTGACTTAACATTTAAATCAAGTTTCACCGTCTGTGACGATGCCTATCAGATGAAACACGGATCCTTCCAGTATTTTCTGTATCGCACGTACCAGCAGTGCAGACGGCCGAAGGAGCTCAAATATTGATATTTTTGTCAGGGCAACTACCTACACGCGCCGCCCGGCACTTCCTCCCCGCTGCAGGCGGACCGTGAATTAGTCGCACTCCTCACAACACAAATAGAACATTAGGCGTTTTATTTTGTTTTACGGCACTGCAACTGGAATCACTCAAATTTTCACTATTGGTGAGGTCGATTTTTCTTTATATGTATGTAACGACGTAAATTGTTGTTATTTCATGGCATTATGTGCGCTTAAGTGTTCTTGTTTTATCTACTTTGTATCATTCGTCTACAACTTATTATCTTATATATTAAGCTTATCAAAACAAAACCAGTTTTTGCAACACTTATCTGCAGCAGAGATCTTGAGTACTCATTATGTCATCCACTTCTTAATTAACATATTATCACTTCATATCATTGGAATGGCAATAACAATCCACATAGGTTCTAATGCGAGCAGAAGCCAGTTTTTAATGTCAAGTAATAAATATACCTTACAAAATTGTCGTCACTGTTGCAACATTTTGGATTTCGGAGCCGGATTTTGTATGTTATGTAGTGCCGTGACAATTTGAATGAAGTGTCGTTATATCAATCGTCAAACACATCAGAATTATATAAAAATATGCTAGTTTTCATTGAACGATCCGTATCGCCTGTTAATAATAAGTTTAAAAAAAGGTTAGAGGAATGGATACGATTTGACATTTTGTGATTAACAAGAACAAGCTATAGGCACATTCCACATTTTGAATGTTATTAATGTAGTCTAATTTCTATTTTACTTATAGTTTATAATAACGCCAACTGAAATTATCGAAATCTTGAGTTGCGCCTCTACAAATTCGCCGGCTGATATAATTCTCTTGACAGCCGCGGACATTAGCTACACAAAACAGTCGTGTCAATAAACCTCCTTCATTATGGTAATATTGGTATAATAGCCATAATCACCGGTAACACCGCCCACTGCCGCGCGGCGTCTACTAAATATACCAACAAACAATAAATGACGTTCCATGTTTATTTGCCTACTACTAATATTAATTTTGGTGTTCTGTGTTGTGCATCATCAACTGCTTTAACTAAACTTACAGAATAGTTTTGCCATTATGTCAATCTTAATTAAATCACTTGCGGATTAACGATCACGGGTAGCATTATACTTGTAGATAGCATTGTACTAAATGTACTTATGAGCTTTTATTTATTCTACGTCTAAAGTTTACACCAGTTAAGTTAACAACGAACAGGCGGGCAGCGATGAACAAATTACTTTTTAAACCATTATGAGACAGTAACCGTACACAAGTTACTTTGTCAAGTTTAAAATGAACCATACAACATAAACACAAGTTTTCAAGTGTTGAGCGATGAAGTGGCCGCCGACGGACTAGGGCTGCAGACAGGACGCGGAGCACCCTCGACGCCCGCATCCTGGTGCAATTACCACGCCTTCCGATACACCACTCAAAGACTTTATTGCATTGTTACCGCCACGTCGCGTCGGGTATGCGCTCCTGGTAATTGAGACTGCCTATTATCCAATGAAGAGGTCCTTTGGTCCTTTCTAATAATAGGGAGTTCTCTTGTTATTTCTATATGTGTTTTATTGAACGTAGATATTTCTTGTACGTGCAATTTATTACTTCTATTCTTATTTGATGTATTTAAAAGGTTTTATTAAATTAATATATATAACGTTGGGTTAAATTAAAGCTGATGATGCTTCAGTCAGATAAAGATGAATTCTGAACATTTTTTAAATTCTAGAGGTGGTGTTTTGTATACTCAGTTACCAAAACTCAAAGGCGGGTTTCGTTAGAAGTCACACGGACACTCCAGCACTGACTAAATAATGTTGATTTGCTAGTAATGTAGTATAGCATGGTGTGCAGGTCGGATCCTTGCGTATTTATAGCTAGGTCATAAACACTCGCGTGTGGTCGGTCTCGCCGGGAAGTATTGCAGAATGTAGAGATCAGAAGATAAACCTATTTACAACTACAATAATATTTTCCGACATTGTTTATATATGTATACTAGCTTCCGCCCGCGACTTCGCCCGCGTAGATTTCGAATGTTTTACAGCCTATAACCTTCCTCGATAAATGGGCTATCTAACACTGAAATAATTTTTCAAATCGGACCAGTAGTTCCTGAGATTAGCGCGTTCAAGCAAACAAACTCTTCAGTTTTATAATATTATAGCGGACCCGGCTGACGTTGTTCTGCCCCGGAAAAGCAGCGCCACGTACTGGATCGGATTGTGTTTTCAAACCATCCAAGAACCCATTGAAATATACACATGAAATTTCATCCAATTCGGTCCCACGTTTAGGAGCTAGGTAAAAAACACATACTTCCCTATATTTCCCTATATTTCTGTTATCCTGGTACTCATGACATGTGCTATCAATTGCGGAAAATTTACCCCGCGGTTTTATCTGTTTCATTTGCATTTGTGTATTCCTTATTTGTCTTCATTCTGATATCCTAGTACCCAACATTCAAAAATACGGCCGCAGTGGGTAATTTTACAACATTGCGAACCCCCAAACAAAAATCCCCTACGATTGATTTCACAAATACTTCCTTCTGTTATCCTGGTACTCATGACGTGACCTGTCAATTTCGGAGTTTCAAACCTTAATACATATTATTAACAAATCATTTGTATGGGAAAAAGAAGGGCTATTTTTAGGGTTTTTCCAGCAATAATTCTAATTTTTCTCGCCGTAAAAACCATCCTTGAACTTCAACGAACATTTTAAAAAAAGATTTGGCCAAATTGGTCCAGGCGTTGTTGAGTTATGCGCTTACCAACACATTTTGCGATTCATTTTTATATTATAGATACGACACTCGTATCCATCCAACCATCCACCTAATAAATTCATAAGAAAATAAAACTTCTGGCACTATATATATTGATCTTCATCTTTATAGCAGAAAAAGAAAGAGAAAATAGTTCTAATTTTGGTGTTTTACGATCTTAAAGTTGATAAATAATATTCTAATACCATAGCTTTCGGGGGCTTACCATTAATCCTTAAAGCAGCATGCAGTGAGCAGAACTGGAGGGTTTGAGCTATTAAACGAGTTGTATTTGACGACAAGATTAAAGAGTGCCCCGGACAAGCCGTAAACTGTATCTCCTGTGACTTCATAAATTGTTAGGTTTACTGCGTGTTCTAAATAAGCGACTTGATTTAACACTTTTTTGCTTGACATCGCCGTGTGATTTATTCGAGTTGTAAAAGGAGACGAACGTCACTGCTTACCATATATCGATTCAAATGAACATCGCGTGCTGTACGCGAACTCGTGTTAGGTGTATTACGTGATATATCGCTCTTTTTTGCTTATAAATACTATATCTGTTTCCAATTTTAGAGCTAATTCTTTTTTTACTCATAAGAAAGATGTTGGTTTCTAGAGTTCAAGAGCAACGTCTCGACTTCTATCATATATTCTGACTAGGGCAATAGCTTTATTAGGATACCAATTTGCTCAAAACTGAACATCCTTACCACACAATTGACGGAAACGGGCACTAAAGTCCAAAGCACTCATAATTCGTGACATGTGCGTAACGCAGCCCGCAGTGTGTGCGAGTGTATGTGAATGCCTGAGTGCGTGTGAGTGTATGAGTGTGGACACTCAGTCTGCGCCGCGCGCCGTCAGTGTCGCGGGCCGATCACGCATCACTCACAGCTCACGGTGAATAGCAATCACAGGACCAACACGGCCCTTTGTATGCAAGTCTTAATCCCAAGAGTCGTGTCTTAATCTTCGTCTGCCACGTGTCTTTTATGTCAAGGATGTGTAAAGCTCTACAATGTTTGGTCTGGAATCTGGATGCAAATCAAAATGAATTTTCGAAGTCATTATACACGGCTATTTTTTAATTAGTATTTACAATAAAAGAAAAGGGGCTCTCAGTACCCGTTACCAATCATATTAAAGCAGTCAGAAGAAAAAATCGACATCCCAAACTAGTCTACCAAAATGAGTAATAATTGGAAAAATCGTAACTGAATCATCATGAATTACGATTGCAACTAGAAAATAGTACAGTGAACAACTTGGCTCTTATATTTTTTAATTATAACTTCACATATTGTATAATATCAATACCTGTCCCAATAAGCCTTTAAAGTTTTTGGACTTGAATAGTTCATTCGAAATAAGGGTCTCAACTGGTGACTCATTTGTGTATATCTACTTAAATATTATTGAGTAGTTTCGCTCCCGAATATGTCCATCATCATCAATCTCTCATCAGTATGGTGCGGGTGTTTCTCCATGTCACTGTAGACTTAATAAAAATTAATCATTTGTATCTCAGAATTGATCAATTGACGTGGACAGAAAATGTGTGTGACTTCGCGAGGCACACTTACCACACACATTTACTAACAATCCTATTGTTTCTCTTAACATCCTTCCAGCTCGCCACCATCAAGACATACACATACACGTGTTTGATCAAGTGCTACATTCGCTCTTGACACGAAAAAACAAACGCTAAGTAATGCTCCACAATGGTGTACAGCGAATACATTACAATACCGAGAGCTCCGTACCTGAACCTGCGAAGGCTGAAGCCCGGCCCCACCTGTGCAAGTAGTGACTCAAACACACTTGTTTAGTTATTCTGTTGCAAACCACTATTCGGAAATTGTAATTCAGGAAACTAAATACCTAAATGGTAGCACTGTGTACACTGTATGCAGAACGTTTTCAAGAAAAACAATGATTTTCGGAACGAGTGATGGAGCCTCAGTCAGCTTAGAAAGCTGTCAGGATTTCCGACCAATAGAATAAAATAGTACTGAATACAGTTTTAGTTTTTTTTTCGGAACTTATTGGACCAGCGTTTCCTAGAATGATTTAAAATCCTAACAGACGTATCTCGGTAGTCTTCGCTTAGTTAAAGCTATACGACATACGTCTCATTATATTTGATGTGAACGCCAGTGGTAATCCTCGTAGGGGGAGTGTTATTGCCCCGCCGCCGCCCGCGCCCCTGTCTACCATGTCCCAACGATCCACTTTGTTAGCTTGACGATCTATTCTCCATGCGTACACAAAACTTAAAACACAGTAAGTACTTACTTTCAAGTGCGTAACATAAAAGCAGAGGCAGCGCATGTGGCGTTAGAAAAATTTATAAACATACTAACATAAATAGAACTAACAAACGGATTTATAAGGCGCACGTTAACAAAGTGAGCTTATACCAGCAAACATCAGTCAACACGTCAAATGCATCAGCGAGATCAAAGATGGACGTTCGAGAATATGGTTTCCTGGTATGTCGACTAGAAAAACTTTTACTTTTACAGCTAATTAAAAATGGTTGCATATTTTTGTGGCATGAACAATTTAACTTCGAATATTTTCTATTGAAACAAGGATGTATAGGTATTTTATGTAAGGCTATTGTATCGTTGCTGTAACGAATTAGCACTTTGTAAATATTTCCAATGAAACTTCCTACATTCTTAAATATATTATTAACAGTAGCGTTTCATGAAAGAGTAGTAATAGGAAGTGTAGTTGTAAGGAGCACGTTCGTTTTGGTATACTTGCACTAAGTTGAATACAATTCTGGGAAGGTTTGGCGCAGCGCGGCGTGGCGGGGCGGTGCGGCGCACTGGCACTACCGCAGTTATGCCACTATTCACGCACGTCTAGACAGTACCCCCCTGTGTTACTGTACTATGTACACTAGCTTTTACTGCCGACCACAATTTATTAGCTTTTGACTGCACATGGACTACGGTAGCTGGCGACGACGTTTCGCTGAAATAGTTGCTTGGTTTTGCTTTTCGTGGAATCATTGAATGAATTGGTTATGTAACGTAGGAAACAAACTGTGATTGTTCTTAAAGAACAGTAGGTGCCTACTTCTTAATTATAGTTTGTTTGAAATAAACAAGCGCCAGGTATTTTATAAGTCGATTGTTTACTTGGGATTCAATGCAAAGGCGTTGAGGCGAGACCAAATGAATATGATCTTTAAATAATACTAATTGGGTAAACAACATAATTTTACGAACTATCCATATCAAATCATAGTTGTGATAGAAAGTGAATAATATTTGTGATGGCATTAGAATCTGTGTACAAATATTAGTGGATGTCTAGGGACACCGATTTGCTTTCACCTTAGTAATCACATTCATTTGTTTTGTGATCGATGCGTCAGGAAAACGCCGCGACATCGCTCACGTACGCACCACGCACCAACAAACACAGCTGACTGTTGTGTACCCTAGCTATTAATAACATAACTGCCTGAAACTTGTGGTCGCCACTATTACATGATGTGATACGGGTAGAAACTCACAGCGAGTAATCATTATTATCTGTAATCCCGATAAGATGACTCGTTAGCGCGTGAATTTGTATTTGTAATGAAACCAAATAAAAACTTTTCTGATAATTTTTTTATATTATAACATCATGCCTGTATTGTCAGAGGGAGGATTTGAAGGGGTAGCCAAAGGTGTACACTGAACATCCTAATTTAGCCGCTATTTTAGTATAGGTCCCATCTCAATGCAATGTAATACAGGGTGAGCCTATTGTCCAGGCACAAATATGTACATATACATAACACATTTAAGCCCATAATTTCCTAATAAATGTTACCAGTCGTAAACCTTGTAGAAAGCTTCCAATAGTTTTCCGAACACTTAGTATACGTCTAGGAATTGTTCGGAGCTTAATTTCCTGTTGCCTCCGTGTCTGGCAGCTGTCCAAGTCAGCACACCTGCGTCGAGGACGCTCGAGCTACTCACCCCCTCACGTCTGCCTCGCTGCACGCTGGTCTAAGCTCTTACCTACACAATACTGGTGCCACGCTATTTAATTCACATGCAGTTGTGAGATTTACATGACTTTTTGATGGTAGGGAATGGGTTTTAGATTTATTTTAGAATACTGCTTGTATCTGACGTTCCCATAACACGAAAAGGACTGAATTGGAAATGAAAATAAAGTTTAATATTGATAATATAAACAAAAAGCATATAACGTAACTTTTAAAATAATAACATTACTACATCGAAAATAATTTCCAATATTTTGAAAACATCTCTTATTATGTTAATAACCAAATTTTGATAACAATAGTGTCACATATCTGGCCCGAATTTAATAAATTAGATATAGTTCACACCGTATCACCAGTATTGTTGCTTTGAGGAATGATTCAACTCAACGTCGCAATCAAGAAACATGTGTTGTCTCTGTAATTAGGAGAGATATGGAAATATCTGTGATATCATACTGTGGAACCACTTGTGAAGCCTAGTTACATTTATTGGTCCACACATTTGATGACCAATTGTTGTTAGCCTAGGTTAACGCTTAATTGTAATGAGTCCTAGATCGTCCCAACTACGTTGAAGTTTATGAGTACTAGAGGTTGATGTCACCAGTTATTTATAAAATCCGTCTATCTACCTTCTACATATAAAAAATTCTTTGTATAGTATAAATCCGAAGATGCACTCTAATATAATCTTCAGTGATCCTATTTAAGCTTTCCTAGTTGCTTGCTAAGTGTATCACATTCACAATTTCCTTGCAATCAGCCACTACACCGCGGGGGAAATCAAGCTAGCCTCATGGATATTGTTCCAACGTGTTACCTATAACCATTGTGTCGTACTTACTTGCTACTTCGACATAATTTCCCAAAGCGATGCGCTGATAATGACACGTTGTATGGACGATTAGGTACGTTACACATATACGTAGCTATCTCTCTGTTTGAAATATTTAATTATTTGTCTAGTTTATCGTTAAATATGTTAATACCCGAATTATTTAATAAAAAAATTACTTCTAGTAAGTATAGTGTAGTGACTTAATGTTGAATAAAAAACAATTTACGTTTACATGCCCGCCGCGCGCCTGCGTCAAACGGTTGTTGTGTCTATTGTATTAAAACAATATGTTTAGTTGCTTACACGATTGCAACTATTATAATTAATTGTAGATTGTGTTTAATAATGATTGTTTTTCCATTAATGCACAATGTCTCTGTTACCTATGACTGATTTACAACCTATTGTTAGTAGTCATACGTATATTAATCAAGGATTACAAAGTATTTTGTTTTTGATGTCTTTCCATTTATGATTATTCTTCATTTGTATCAACACATTCTCATATTTCTTCAACCATAGTAAAAAAGACAGTGATATCACTTGCAAACCATTCGCGTTTGCTATTCTAATTCCCGAAGTTCCCGTTCGTCGTCTCCTCGTTTCTTGTTAAGATAATCTGTTAGACAATTAGAATTTACTACATGCACTGTCATAACTACAAATTTAGCAACAATTGCCACATTTCCAATGCCATCATAGGATTCTGCGCCCGATAAAACTCCTTAACCCTTAATTTGGCACCGATAAAAATATTCAAAATATATGAATTTGACAATTTTGTGGTTTCAGGAGTATGTCATAAAGTTCTGGAAAAATTAAAAAAAAAATCTACAGTAGCCCACTGCTGGGAAAACTGGTGTCCGTCACAGTGGACCTTGCCAATTACTGTGAAATTAATGGTCAGATTTATATGTTCTCTGAGGCGGACACTGCCAAACTACGGAAAATAAAAACCACGGTTATTTTTATGTTCTTTTACTAAAGAAAAATACAGAAATGAACATTTTAGAACTAATTGATACCGAAGTACAGTTTATTTTGTATGAAAATTTAAAAAACAATTTCTGGGGGCTTTTCCTGTCACGAAACATAATCTTGTGTTGCATTTTATGCAATACACGACAGTTTTCTTTTGGCAGAACCTGCAGCGTCCTTCTTCCATGGTCGAAGGGAAATGTCCTATATTGTCGTATTTTAATGGACTCAAAGGGCGGGGTGCATGCGGTTTCTTTACTTTGACGGATTCAGTCTGTTTTCTTTTAGCCGACCTGTTTGCCTTGCACAATAAGTCATAAATATCATATCTAAATGATTTCAAAGGTTTTTTAGATTTCACGTTGCCGGAATGCTTTTGGCGGTACAATAGCCAAGCATTATTTATACAAATGTCAATTATCTGTGCAAATATCGCTAAATACCATCTCCTGCTTTTGATTTTGTTTTGTACAGTACAATTAGCAATGTCCGCTGTGACGGACAAAACATTTTAGTTACAAATAAACACCATAAAAATGTAATAAAGTGCGTATGTTTTTGTAAATAATGATTGAAATGATTATTATCTAATAAATAAATCTATAATTCAATTAATTTTTCCACAAAAAATAAGAAAAACAATTATAAATACCTTGAGCAAAACAGGTGGCCGCCTTTTCGCAGACATTTTGCGTCCCAACCGACATATGCAATGATGCCACAATCATTACTTTTTTTTACTATTTGTTTATGGTATAAATAAACATTTAATCGATTAGAAATCGATGAACATTAAATAAAAACTTGGCAGGATTTATTTTAAATAAGTGTCCGTCACACCGGACTTTATCAAATTAAGGGTTAAAAAAAATTCTCGTAGAAATTGTGAGAAATATTCTAATGGATTCAATAAAATAGGTTTTCAACTACTAGCATGTTGGTGATGGTGTCTTCATTGTAAAACCATTACAAATTCAAGTAGATCATTATCAGTTTTGATTTATTACTTAAGTTTCAAGCCACTTGAGCGATAACTCTGTACTTCATCCAAATTTCGTGGGAAAACCACTTGAAGGATCCCCGGAGGTCATCGGTTATCGAGTTACCGAGCTTATACTTGATAGGGGAGAACTAATAACATTACATAGCTGGGCTAACTAACCCACATGCCATTGGTATTCCGAATTGGGAGATGGATAATATAAACCATAAACTACCCGGGCGTTTATGCCAAAGAAGAGGTTTCATTTTGCTTGAAATTGGCAGTGAACTTTAGTCGAGTCAGACAATGAACTCAAAATAAGCAAATTAAAGTAAATCAAAAGCTCTAAAAAAATATATTGTGGTCTGAAAATTAGAATGTAAAAATGATTTATTAGATCAGATAATACATATATGTATGGTTAAAAAAAACACATTAAAACAGCCATTATATCAGCAAGGAGTCATATAAAATGCATATGATTTTAAATATTTATTGCGTGCGCTAAACTCCCCGCGATCCATTCATCCCGCCATTACGCCATATTGATTGTCCAAACCTGGCAATAATTCGTCTACCATGCTCTAGGGGTGAGGACTTGCGCGCTGCGGATGTACTTCATCCTTTACTAACTTTAAACAGAAAGGAAAGGTGCGAGGGAGAGAACAAATAGCGAGATTTATTCACGTGCTGCAGATGCTGCGAATTGTTTATACTAAAGGGAACCATTCTTAATGCATTTTTTAAGAATTGTGAAACAATTTACAGCACTTTAATTTGGCAATTTTAGTGCTCTATTATTATGTAGCAAATAGTGACTATTTCCATTTGTTGTATTCTAATAAGGGCCGGATATTCTGTTACGAAATATTGCTCTGAGAAGATCAAAGAGAGTCTTAAATAGCAGCACTAAATGCTTACTCTAGAAATTACAATTTCGTAATTTGTAATTCTGGGCAGTTTATTGCGTTACTAATTGACAGTTTACATAAACAGCGTGTATCGTTAACATTGTGCATGCCTTTGAAACTGTCTCGATATCGTGACGATTAGTGAATTTACATCGGTAGGTCAATGGAGCTGTCAATTACGAAGGCAATTTATTAAATGCTTAAAGTCGTAAGTAAATGACTAGGGCGACATAAAGGGTGCAGCTATTGATATGCAGCCTGCAGTGTAACCTGAATGTCTGGCCTTAAATCTGTATCTGAACTTGACCTTCGGCTGGCTAGCTCCTGCTCGCCGCCGTCCACTTTCCCAGCTGTGCCGGCCCGGTACGGCACGCGGGACCGGCCCGCTCGGCCGCGACCCGCGCCGCACAGTGCGCGCCGCGCCGTCGTTGGCTCCGTACCGCACGCGACTATCCGCAATATTTATATCCTTTCGGGGGATGATCACAAATAGAATGTTAGTGTGAACTCGCCTTAAATTAAACACGGCTGTTATGTGGTTAGTGATGTGTTCTAGGATTTATTTAGTACAACGAATTTTATGATAGTCTAGCACCTGTAAATTTACGTCGTTATTTTATCAACGGTGAGTATTTTTGATAATAAAATTAATTCTAAGACAATGAAGAGAATTTTTATTTTGTTTTTTCAATTACATTAACTTTGTCTATTGTTATTACGTTAAAAGTTCAAGGAACTCTGTCACCAGTTGAATGAACCTGGTTGCTTATTTACATCTTAAAAAAATATAGGAATTGGGTGTCGATGTCAGCTACATGTATTTATAATACCTACATCTGATAAGGAGGTAGGTAGTAATCGGTCATTATGCTACTAAACTAATAAACATATAATTTTCAAAGTGTTCATTGTATTAGATAGTATTTACACTTGTTGGTATCTAATGTTGCCTTTATCCCGTTTATTTAAAATATTTAGGTGAAGTTTTTGAAAATTATCTGCAAAATCTGCGTTAGCAATTAATTGAAATACTCCACATACCTATTATCATTAAAATATTTAGTTATGTAGATAAGAAGTAGGCACACATAGGCGCTTATTTACAAAAAATCCAATACGAATTTTTCAATATAAATGAATATATACATATCCATGTTATAATAATGGCTTAAGATCTAATTGTGTTAGAAAATCAGATCCTCGCCACGATAAACATTAATTTCTATACGCTATTAGAGTACTATTAGTCGTTTTAATATGGGATGGATTACTTTTAAATAGAGATGTGTTGTAGAAGCAAAACGTCTTTAAGTAGTACCACCTAGCGAATTAGAATTGTGAAATGTTTGCGTAAAAGTACACACTCAGTAGGTAAATTGTTAATTCATGTAGGTTTTGAGATATCATAATTCAATTATTTTATAGCGCCATTATTATATTATATTATAAACATACGATAGTATGATGCACAAGTAGATTAACGCGATATGCCTAGGCACTTATTTGCATGTTTTTATAAATATCATAGAATGCAGAATTATCAGTTTCCAATTTTTGAAGATTATTTTCCCTCGTTGACGACATGTTAATAAAAACAAACATACTTGGATGAACATGTTTTTTCTTTTAAATATAAATAATATGCCATATCGTTTCCGTGGCGTGTTGTTTGAATCTTTTTGCTTTCTTTGATCCAGTTGATTCTCACCAACATATCCGCTGTGGAAGCTTCTCAAATAGCGACCGCGGACCGGAAAATGGAGCGTGGGACGGGTAGTACGGGACACGGGTACCAGGCAACCATAGGTGAAGGGAGGCATCGTGATATCTTGTAGAGGGATAAACACAACATATACGAGACTAGAAAGGGTGGGCTAGTTGAGATCTACGAAGGAAATTAACACTCACGTCCTATTGTAGTACCTACGAACTTACATTACACGACATTGCGATAAGCTCCAGACGCTCCACTTAATATTATTGGGTGCAGGATAATAGAGAATAATGTGTATTTTGTCAATCAGTCTGAAATCAATCATGGAGATCCGTGCTCGTAGGCAGAAAGTTTCTCTTTATAAAAAGAGGACTTAGATTTACAGTGGGACATAATAGGACATAATGGGAAACAATTGTTAAACCTATTAGATCATTGTTAAGGGCTTTGGCCTTACACAACAATTGTATGAGGATAACCTGTGGCGAGGCTATCGATATGATAGTAATCCCTTCAGTCTCGAAGAAATTCCAATAAACAATACAAGAAAGCAGATTAGGAGTGCAGTTGATAAGAGCTCGCGTTATCACGGTCATATCCAGTCGGCTGTAGCGACCGCGTGACGCATGCGCCGATAACGGCGCTACTCTGCATAGCGAATATACAAAACAAGTTATTTATGTTAAAATATAAATAAGTTGAGGTACTATTATTTGGTACGATTACTCGATGATGATCAAGTTTGAATCTGAGCTCCCTTTTAAACTACGCTTTTTGCTCAAATGGTAATTTCGATAGAATTAATTTAGTTTGGGTATGAAACTATGAACTAGTTAGTAATTGCAATTTGTTTGCTGTTTCAAACGTAACTTTGAAACAACTCTGCTCATCATCTCTAAATTGTTTTCGAACTGGAAATTACGAAAGTGAAGTGATAACTTATGTGTCTGGGCACATGGATGGAGCTTCCTACAGAGGTTCCCACAACCTGCGCAGGCGACAGCTGTGCATCAGCTGCGAGTCATGTGCATGAGAATATTCTGGGCCTGTGTCTAATATTTGGTATAGTACTCGTCCTGGGGCTGGGGCGATATCTATCTGTCGTCTGGCCCACTAATTATGAAGATCTAAAAAATTTGTATATTGGAATATTATCCACTTTTACTCTTTGCTTTTATTACTTGACGCAGAGACTTGATTGACTTCAAACGGTCGAAATACAATTTTGTTCATAAACCTTTTGCAAATATAGCTTATCAACAAAATTATTAAACTTGCAGAAACGTGAAGAATGTTACATAAATTATCTGAAACAAACAATAGATATGCAAAGCTAATAACAATAAACCTAGTGCCACGTAACGCGAGTTAGCATAATGTGGCGAGATCGGACTGATAAGATAACCAGCATCTAAACTACAAATGAGTTGTTGTGTTTGTTTTGTATGTCGCATTTACAACCTGTCGGGACGTTAGATTTGTTTGGGTCTCAGATATCATATCTGAATTAAAGACCTGTTCTACTAGGATTTAAGTAACGGAAGAACCTAGTTGAATTGTATTGATGTAGTTCATGCTTGCCTTATTTTAAAGATTACCTTGTTTTATAAAGGAGCTTATGCCAAACAAGGCTTATTGGAAGAAATGTTCAACGTAATGTATGGTAAGTTTTTGAAGGTCGGCACTGCGCGTGCTCAAGCCGCGGCAGTAAATAATATATGGAAACAATGGCCGCCGATAAAACTGATAGATTTACTGTCGAAACGTACTAAACCAACTGCACTCGTGTTACAGCCATTGAGTAACGTCACACGCTTTGGATTCATGACACAATATCAAATGTCTTCGGCTAGCACATTCAGAAGTTCTGAACTAGTGTATATCAACATTTTACATAACTTTAAAATTACTCGTGAAATCAAGACACAACTTACATTTTATATTTATCTCTTATTTTTTAAACTTACCAGGTATCCCTCACCTTAAAATACCAGGAGAGCAGATACAAAAAATATTAATATAAACGTATTGCTGTAGCAGCGTAGCAGTAGCAAGTAGTTGTTTGATACTAAGAAAATTGCATCGATGCATTTGCAAAAAGGCATCTTCTGTCAATGTTGGTAGCCTGGTACTCGGTGCATTTAAATATATTACGTTGCATAAGATATGCAATCGACTACAAAAATGATAAGATGTTGTACGAATGCCGATGCGGTACGTTCCGTGTTAGTTGAATATTAATTAGCATTATTAAA
Organism: Abrostola tripartita; assembly: GCA_905340225.1. Lineage (NCBI taxonomy): Eukaryota > Metazoa > Arthropoda > Insecta > Lepidoptera > Noctuidae > Abrostola > Abrostola tripartita. The sequence goes on along the minus strand of HG996504.1, from coordinate 11,828,431 downwards.
TATTTCTAAATTCGGCTTAACACTTACTATTACATAAGTTGCCTACTATAAAATAAATTGGACTCTTGTTCTCTTGAAACAAAGCATCGATTGATTGAATACACACAGAGAATAAAATGTACCCAATACATTATTGTGAGAATGTTATCGATTGTAAGAGTAGCCGAGCTGGATTGGAGCGAGTGTTGCTCTTACAGAAATAATTAAAGTATTGTGCTCACTACATTGTACTTATCACAAACGGCTGTTCCCAATCACTATTATGTATTGAACAAGAACAATGCTGTCATTATAAGCGTAAATCTTAATTAAATTTTAGGCACCCCGCACCATTTAAAGCAGAATGAACTAATTCGTACTTACCTACGAAGCGTGAGGTCCTGGGTTCGAATCCGGAGTCTAACAGAGTGTTTTTTTTTTTTTAAATCGTCGCCCCACACTAGGAATTTCTGTATCGTGGGTGCGTTTCACAAAATTGTAATATCACATACACAAACAGACTCGGGACAAAAATCTGTGGATCGCACAAATTTTTGTCCCGTGCGGAAATCGAACCCGCAACCCTTAGCGCAGCAGTCCAATGTCTTAGCCACTGCGCCAATCGGGTCGTCAAAATCGTATTGTTTTTCCATTGGGTAATTCTCAATAGCAGCACGGAGTCGGGATTTGAGCCCGGTTGGTGACAAAGGCTCGCCCCCTAGCCCATTCGGCCCCATGACTAGCGAAATGTGGGTGGGTGTACTATACATCTCAACCTAGCCCTTCGGGAAATACAGGCGTGATGATATTTTGAGTTTTAAAAATATTAATATTATCACGTGTGTTAAAACTTAAAAGTGCATCCAATATGCTGGAATGATAACCTTGTCATAAAATAGTACGATGTGTTGATAATAGAAATGTTGAAGACAAACATTTTTTATCTCAGCTACACACAGCTCTAAAAAAATAACGAAAGTATGAATGTTTATTATTTTCATAATGGAGAGCTGCAGATTGATATAATTATGAATCAGTTTCATAATATTGTAAAACAGTTTGTCAAATAATAACTCTAATATTTTAAATGTGCAGCGCCGCCCACACGACACGCGTGCATTAAGGTTAATTAATATTTCTCAACGCGATACGAACGGGAGAATAATCGACGGTAATGGCCGACAGGCGTGATGAATCGAATCGTATCGATTGTTAGATAGCTGCGAAACAATCGAGTAAGCTAACGAGACTGCAACTAAAGCGACGCTAGGGCTGGTACGGGACGAGATGTAGAACACTTACTTACAAAAATATTATTAATGATAATAATATTTTGTTAAATTGTAACAATCAGCACTTTATTATATTGGTTATATATATATAAGGTTTATATTTAGACTCCACTGTTCTCTGTGATAAGAAGACTATTGTAAATGGACTAGTATTAACTAAGATGTTATATAAACAAAATAAAAATAAAAAGAGGAGTATTAATTACTAAATTATACATTGTTGTAGCAAACAATCGAGGTAGAATAATTTACTATTCTTAAACTACTTATAACCATAACCTATCAGGGTCTGTGTAACTTTTTGAAATTATGTATTTTAATGATTCAGTTTCATTACGTGCGTGTCAGCCCTGTGACCTACGCGACATATCCACATTACACCTTTCGTGTTGTTTCTCAGGGCAGTTGCATTCGCCACGCTTGTTGGTCAGTGTGTGGCGATATTGGCCAGAATGTCTCAAGCACAAGGAGTACCGCTCATCCTCTCTCCAACTGCTCGTGTGGCTAATTTTATTATACCGTTTTATTTTATGAGCTTGTGTGTTCCCACGATGACTCGGCTATTGTTCGTTTATTAAATATGCCAATTTCACACTTTTAATGTTCTTATAAAATGTTGCTTGGTGTTTTACACATCATTTGTTAGAAAGTTGTTCAGAGTATTATCAGAGTCCATCAACGTCGGTCGGCGCACAAAATAGTTTTAAATACAATCAATTTCCTCGCTCCATTTCCCCGGCTTGAACATAACGAGACAATTTCAGACGAAAATTTCACCGTCGACCAGCTTTGTTTATAAACATTCAACAAAAAGGTAGAGTGTGCGTCAGACGTAGAAACTGCGCTCGGCGAGCGTTGAGCATGAAATTCGGCCAGTAACGAGAAGAAAGCAGCCGCTTGTGACGCCTGCGCCTGCGCAGTTTCTTATTCGTTGAGTAACCACCACATAATTGTTACTAGAACATTTTAATTGGCAAATTCTTGGGGAACAGTACCCGGGCTGTGATTTAAGAGGCAGTCAAGGAATTCATTCGATCGTCTAAGTAGAGCGCCTAGTAACCGCTTTATCATAATAAAACCAATGTCTTAACTAATTACATTGTATAATACTGAGTAAACTATGACTATTTATGTTTTTATTGATAGTTCAATAATCTTTTTTAATTATTTCAATTGCTTAATCAATTTAACTCGCAATTAATTAACATATTTAGCCATAAATGAGATGTTTATTTCTTACCTACTTATTATGTAAAATTAAGTAAGAATCAACTAATTGATTTGGTATTAATTAGTAGGCAAGTAACTTGGCTCGGCCATCGGCGCGCGTCGACCGTACGATTCGTTGCATAAATAATTATAAAAACTGCAACGCTTTATTAGTTGGCGTTAATTTCAATTAGCACAATTAGCACACTGAGCGGAGCGCACAAAAACATAAGTTACGGTAACCAACGCACGTATTGGTGTGTACGTTACGTGAAACTACGGCGAACTTAGAACTGATTTTCTTTATCTTCTTTAATTATGCAATAGTCTAATATTGGTAGAGTGTAATCTGGATGAGTTCAGGAACCTACCTAATACCTACTTGTGATTACGTCCTGAAAAACAAGTCGTAAAAAAATTGGCTACGTAGTGTGAATTATATGAGTAAATAGAATTAAAAATTTTGACACGTACCTGAATTCCTGAGATGATTTAGTTTCAGATGGTTTTTCTTAATTAATTCTCGATGTACTTCTTATGCCGAGATCTGCCTAAACCACTGTACTATAAGTACCGTTATATTTTCAGCTCCTCTTTCATAGATAAGTTTGACCACGTTGTTTTACCGAGAACAGTTACCATATTTATTATTTTTATTTTATTTATTCATTATTAATAAAAGGTACAAAGTAACGTATATGACATACAACAAAGTCCAACAAAACTATACACATAGTTTGTCTGTTGGATCTCCGTAACTAGGGTTCTACATAATTATTAGTATTATAGTTATTAGTTATATGTATTTCTTAATTAAATCTTATAATCTATGTTGTATTATTACTAATACCATTACAACTATTAATAATATATGTAGTAGAAGTATATGTAAATCGTAGTTAGTTAAGATAAAGGCATTATTGTAAGTATATAGTTATATTAGCGTATATAATAGTTAGATAGGTATTTATGTAAATATATTAAGGCAGTGTACTTACTAGATATTTTTTCAGCTTGTTCATAAATTTACTTTTCTTTTTTTCGTCCCTGATATCGTGTGGTAAATTGTTTAGTATATATGGGATACGTTTTTTTAATGTTCGGTCTCCATAAACATTATTAATTTTCGGAACTATATATTTACCAGACGACATCGCTCGGGTGTTATATTTGTTACACACATTTATTAATAACTAGCTTCCGCCCGCGACTTCGCCCGCGTAGATTTCGAATGTTTTACAGCCTATAACCTTCCTCGATAAATGGGCTATCTAACACTGAAATAATTTTTCAAATCGGACCAGTAGTTCCTGAGATTAGCGCGTTCAAGCAAACAAACTCTTCAGTTTTATAATATTATAGCGGACCCGGCTGACGTTGTTCTGCCCCGGAAAAGCAGCGCCACGTACTGGATCGGATTGTGTTTTCAAACCATCCAAGAACCCATTGAAATATACACATGAAATTTCATCCAATTCGGTCCCACGTTTAGGAGCTAGGTAAAAAACACATACTTCCCTATATTTCCCTATATTTCTGTTATCCTGGTACTCATGACATGTGCTATCAATTGCGGAAAATTTACCCCGCGGTTTTATCTGTTTCATTTGCATTTGTGTATTCCTTATTTGTCTTCATTCTGATATCCTAGTACCCAACATTCAAAAATACGGCCGCAGTGGGTAATTTTACAACATTGCGAACCCCCAAACAAAAATCCCCTACGATTGATTTCACAAATACTTCCTTCTGTTATCCTGGTACTCATGACGTGACCTGTCAATTTCGGAGTTTCAAACCTTAATACATATTATTAACAAATCATTTGTATGGGAAAAAGAAGGGCTATTTTTAGGGTTTTTCCAGCAATAATTCTAATTTTTCTCGCCGTAAAAACCATCCTTGAACTTCAACGAACATTTTAAAAAAAGATTTGGCCAAATTGGTCCAGGCGTTGTTGAGTTATGCGCTTACCAACACATTTTGCGATTCATTTTTATATTATAGATGAATTATACTCTTGATTGCCGTGGTTATTGGTTGCGAGAATGTATTTATGTTTAAGTCTGACCGGTAATACTTTACAAATTTTAAAGAGTTTATAATAATCGTTTTTATATTTATTTTTAGTTTTTTTATCCACTATTAGTTTTAAGAATCTAATTTGTATATTTTCTAATTTTTCAATGTAGGATTTGAATGTAAGTCCGTAGCAATCAAGAGCATAATCCTGAGGTGTAGTAAGCTACCTATAGTGTAATGTCTTTGACCCTATCCATATATGTAATGTATCTTCTATTAATATATAACAATCTTGTACTCTTTTAGTCAGTAATTAAAGGTAATCGCTTGAGAACAGTTGTTTCAATAACACAACATCCCCACATGGCGACCCTTGCCATTTTTGGGGCGCGCGACACGTCTTATGCCTAGGCGTAGTGTTACGGCTCCAAAATAATGTAAATTAAATAAAAATTTCGTAATTTAATTAAACATCCCGAACGTTGTCATGTAAAACGAGTCAAATCAGTGAAAATGTGTCGGTCAAATGTGGAAAAAGAGACTGTCTTCGTGAACCAGAATTCTGCGGGTTCAAATAATGCTCACATTGAAGAACTGAAAGCAAACATTTCGACGATCAGCATAATCCTCATAGTAATGTGCGTTCTACTGGGTCTTGGCATTATATATTTTGCATGGAAGCAATACAAATACAAGAATTGTCATCACTCTTGGATCAGGGACCAGATTTTGCAAAACAGCCTGCGACGATCGTTCAACCGTTCCAGAGCTATTCGTGGAGAAGAGCAAGTCAATCTTCCAATGAAGTAGACGTCAGAAGGTTCATCGTACCAGTTTGCTGTGCGGTATAATTAGTTTAAAAGTGTTTGTGCGTGTCAAGTGCGTCGTGCGTATTTAGTGCGTAAAATAAATTGATTCGGTACGTCGCGTGTCATCTCATAATATATATAAAAGAGACAATAAGAAATAATAATAGACATTATGATTTATAATAATGAACTCTAAGTTACATGACTAGGTATAGTAGTTATAAAAGTAATTGGTGAATGAACGTATTATTGTTATGAAGTGATCGCATATCGATGTATCATCTTACGCGCTGTGTCCCCTACTACATTAACTCACCGTGAGAGTTTGGTATGTATCTCAATATTGTTAAATATGTTTGAATTATAAATTATTTTTACATGAAGGAATGGAAGATGAATTATTACATTGTTTAAATGAACTTATATCAATAAGGAAATATTTAATTAAAAAAGGAAAATCTCGGTTTAGGGGTAATGTTATTAAAAATAAATTAAGCGAGGTTGAGATAATTTATGGAAAAAGTAAAGAATTAATTAAGTTATTATCTACAAAGCAAGGAGTGAAATCAGAATTATTAAAATCATTATCAGTTACAAAAAATGAAATAGAATCGTATTATTCACAAATTATTGTTTTGTGTACTGCAACTAATCCCGATAGTTGTAGTGACAGTGAAATTTCTGAAGCGAGTCTTAATTCAGAATTAATCATGGAGTTCGATTTAAAAACGGCGTGTAGTTTGATTCCTGTTATGACCAGTAACGAAAATAATATCAGAAGTATCATTGACTCTGTGGAAATGTACGCAGACATGTTATCGGAAACGGGAAAAAAGTTACTAATGAAATTTGTCTTAAAAAGTAGATTATCTGAAAATGCTAAATTGCGTATATCCAGTGATTACACATCTGTTAACGATTTTGTCAGAGATTTACGTGTTATACTTCTGCCCAAAAAATCGTTTACTGCAATACAATCTCGGTTGCAAAACGCAACGCAAGGCTGGCGTACAATCGACCAGTTTGGAACAGAATTAGAAAAGTTATTTACTAATCTGACAATATCGCAAGCAAATGGTAATTCTGAGAGTTATTCTGTACTTAAGCCGATAAACGAAAAATTGGCAATTAAGCGATTCGCAGATGGATTGAGGGATACGAGACTAAGTACTATTGTTGCTGCGCGTAATTACGATTGTTTAAAGGACGCTATCCAGGCAGCGAAAGATGAAGAGTTATCATCGGCATCGACTTCAGCGAACGAAAATGTCATGCAGTTTTCACATCGCGGTAGAGGTAAGTTTCATAGTAATAACAGTTACAGAAATGAGCGTGGTTCTTTTAATCAGCAGTCAAATCAACGCGGCCGAGGACATCATTATCATCATTCGAGAGGTAATTGTAACCATGTTACAAATAATTTCGGGAGACGTGATTTCAATATTTTACGTGGACGTTCATTTCATAATTATCGTGGTAACGGACGTGGACGAGGATATCAATCTTCGAACGATAATCGATCGAGAAATGAAACTCGTAGTAAAGGCCATACCAATAAAATATTTTATACCAGTAATGAATCTGATAAAAACGAAAGTGTGAATGCAAATCCAAGCGAAATGCAGTTTTTTCGATCTTAAACATAACATTTTAGCATTGCAAGGCAAGGCAAAATTTTTAGTATTGTACATCGGAAATAAGAAATATTTTTGGTTAATAGACACTGGAGCATCTTTATCTGTTATTAAAAGTGATGCTTTACCAAACAATAGCAAAGTAATTAGAGATGAAACCATCATAAATGGTATTGGAGGTAAAATTAGTTCATCTGGGTTTGTTCAACTTAGTTTGACTCATCGTGATGACCAACACTTTGTTGACTTTAATATCAAGCTTCATGTTTTTGATAACATACCATTAAAGGCGGATGGAATATTAGGTTTAGACTTTCTGTGTCAATATTCTTCAAATATCAACTTAGAGACTAATGTCATTAGCCTATCTAAATATGGAAAGTATTATTCATTAGAACTTAGTGATATCATAGATTACTCAGCTGAGGTGTTACATATCCCAGCACGAAGTGAGTCGATACATTATTTACTATTAAATGTTGGAAATAAAGATGACTGCGTTATCCATAGTAAGCAATTAGCGGAAAATGTTTTTCTTGCGGGATGTATAGGACGAATAAAAAATAATAGATTACCGATAAAAATTTTAAACACAAACGAGCACGATATTTATTTACCAACTTTTCAACCAGACATATATTCAATTGAAGAGTTTCACTTATGTAATTTTAAACCAAATAATAACAGTTTAGAAAGAGCAAAGAGCTTATTAGACATTTTGAAATTAAATCATTTAAAATTGGACGAACGGAAATCTATTGAAGAATTATGTTCTAAATATTCGGATGTTTTCTTTTTACCCGGTGATAAACTAACGACTACAGATGTTTATGAACAGTCAATAACTATAAAACCAAATACAAGTCCGGTTTATACAAAGCAGTATCGATTGCCACATTCTTTAAAAGACGAAGTAAATAGGCAAATTCAAAAAATGATTGACAATGATATTATAGAGGAAGCAAAGAGTGAGTGGTCAAGTCCTATTTTATTGGTACCGAAAAAAAGTGGAAACGATAAGAAATGGCGACTAGTAGTCGATTATCGGAAACTTAATGACTGTATTGTAGATGATAAATTCCCTTTGCCAAGTATTACTGAAATTTTGGATTCACTCTCTGGTTCAGTCTACTTTTCTCATTTAGATTTAAATCAAGGATATTACCAAGTGGCTTTAGATAAAAACAGTAGAGAGTATACAGCGTTTACTACTAGTACTGGGCAATATCAGATGAAGAGGTTGCCTATGGGATTAAAAACAAGTCCAAGTGTTTTTAGTAGAGTAATGTCGGTTGCTATGTCTGGGTTAACGTACGATAAATGCTTTATATATTTGGATGATTTGGTCGTTTTTGGAAGAAATTTAGATATCCATAATAAAAACTTAACGGATGTTTTAGAAAGACTTAGGAAAATTAATTTGAAATTAAATCCAGAAAAATGTAATTTCTTAAAGAAAGAGATTCTTTATTTAGGGCATTTAGTATCAGGAAATGGAGTTTTACCTGACCCAGCTAAAGTAGAAGTATTAAAAAATTATCCTGTGCCAACTAATACAGATGAGGTGAAAAGATTCGTAGCCTTTTGTAACTACTATAGAAAATTTATTAAAAACTTTGCAGAAATAACGTGTCCATTAAATAGAATAACTAGGAAGCATATACCATTTATCTGGACTGATGAGTGTCAAAGTGCATTCGAAACAATGAAACACGCTTTGAGCACTCCACCTGTATTAGAATTTCCAGATTTTTCAACAAATAACGAGTTTGTCATTCAAACAGATGCTTCAGGGACGGCTGTTGGAGCAGTCTTATGTAATAAAAATATGAAACCTGTAGCTTATGCTAGCAGACCTCTTAATAAAGCTGAACTCAATTACCCAACTATTCAGAAAGAGTTAGTCGCAATTGTTTGGGCTGTAAAGTATTTTAGACCCTATGTATATGGTACATCATTTACAATTATGACAGACCATAAGCCTTTAATATATTTATTTTCAATGAAGGATCCATCAAGCAGACTACTTAAGTTCAGACTAGCATTAGAAGAATACGATTTTAAAATTTTATACGTAAAAGGAAAGGATAATAGCGTCGCGGATGCATTATCTAGGATAATTATAACATCGGAAACTTTAAAAGAAATGAATAACGAAATTTCGTTAGTTATGACAAGAGCTCAGAAGAAGCGTATAGATACGGGAAAACAATGGGATACACAAAATTTTAGTAAACCAAACGAAACGTGGCCTGATCAACCACAAGTAGTTGAGGTACTAAAAATTCCAAATAATTCTGTGGAAATGAGTTTTATAGGAAGTGATGAATTAAATAAATTAAAGAGACAAAATAATATAAATAATGTAAAGGAATGTTTTATTTATAATAATCAAAGGAAGATGTTGTATATTAATCTTAACTTTAGAGCACAATTTACGCGAGCCGAATTTGTGACTAAGTTAAGAGATTTTTGTAAGCAAATAGGTATTAATGAGCTATGCATAGTGAAGAATAAACAATATGAGAGTTTTATTCAAGATGTATTAAAAGAGATTAAAGATAATAAGGATTGGACCGGTCCACGTATTTATGTATTGAGAGGAGTCAGAAGAATTGATGATGAAGAAGAAAGAAAGTATATTTTACATGATTTTCATCTACTACCTACCGCAGGACATGCAGGGGTACGTAGGATGACTAATAATATTAAAAGAAAATTTTACTGGCCAGGTTTAGACAACGATGTAAGACAATTTGTTAGTAAATGCGTTAAATGTCAGAAAATGAAGCATTGTAGGTATGTCAAGGCGCCCATGGAGATAACTACAACGGCTTCTCATGCTTTTGAAAAGATCTATTTGGACATCGTAGGTCCATTAGAAAAAGACATTGAAGGAAATTCTTATATTATGACACTGCAGTGTGAACTTACTAAGTTCGTAGAGGCCTATCCTTTAAAAACGAAGGAAACCGTAAGTATAGCTAAAGCATTAGTTAATAATTTTATTTTAAGATATGGAATACCTAATATCATCGCGACTGATCGTGGAACCGAATTTGTATCTTCAGTAATGGAACAGGTATGTAAACTTTTAGGTATAAATAAATTAATGTCTACAGCGTATCACCATCAGTCCATCGGTGCGCTCGAAAATTCACATAAAAATTTAGGTGCTTTCTTAAGAATACAGTGTAATGGTCAAAAAGACACATGGAGTCATTGGCTACCATTTTGGTGTTACAGTTTTAATAATACTGTTCATACGGAGACAAAGTACACACCATTCGAACTGGTATTTGGTAGAGCTAGTATAATACCATCTAGAGTTAGTCAATATATAGAACCACTTTATAATTCATAAAAATTATCCTTTAGATCTTAAGTATAGGTTACAAGTAGCACATCAAGATGCTCGTAATAATTTACTTATAAGTAAGCAAAAACGTAAAAGTTGTTATGATAAATCAACAAATAATGTGACATATAATAAAGGACAATTAATTTTAATGAAAAATGAAATTGCTAATAAGTTAGATACTCAATGGGAAGGTCCATTTGTTATTTTAAATGATTTAGGTGTTAATGTAGAAATATTAAAAAATAACAAAACCTATTTAGTCCATAAAAATAGAACCAAACCATTTGTAACATAAACTACATACATAATTAAATTAACTTTAAGTAAAAAAAAAAAAAAAAAAATTGTATCAACATTTTTTTTTTCTATTTCACCCCCGAGGTGAGGTGTAGTAAGCTACCTATAGTGTAATGTCTTTGACCCTATCCATATATGTAATGTATCTTCTATTAATATATAACAATCTTGTACTCTTTTAGTCAGTAATTAAAGGTAATCGCTTGAGAACAGTTGTTTCAATAACACAACATCCCCACAATCCATTACAGATTCTACCATACACGTGTATAATATCTTTAGGGTACTACTAGGAACTCGATAACTTAGGTGGTAAAACTTACTTAGTATAGTTCTTAGTTTATTGCACAGGAAATTTATATGTTCTATCGATGAGAGATGCTCGTCAACTTTAATCCCTAGGTAAGTTACACATTTTGTTCTCTGAATGGGTTTGCAGCTACAATTGACACGGTTAGTATGAATGCAATCAAAAGTGTGAGTGTATATAGGTAGAGGATTGTCCTTTAGTGGTAAGTAGGGTGAATGTATAATAATGAATTGTGTTTTTTTCTGAATTTATTATTATTCCGTTATCATGTGACCATTTTATTACTGCGTCCACGTCTTGCTGATCTAGGTGACACGTCTCGGCGAGGTCCGTACCGGCTCGCAAGGCACACAGGTCGTCCGCGTACATGTGTGCTGTGCAATGTTGCAGCACATTACACAGGCTATTAACATGCATTAAATAGCATACTGGACCACTTCCTGAGCCCTGCGGTACCCCACATTGGACCATTTTTTCGTCGCTAAACGTGTCGCCTATCCTGACCCGGTAAGAGCGTGATGTGAGGTAGTCTTTGAACCATTCTTTCAGAGGCTTCTCCACACCACACTCTTCTTCACTCGTCGCTCGTATTTCGTTGATGAACGAAATACGAGCCTATAACCACTTAATCAGATTATCATAATACAATGCTCTGCGAGAAACAACGAGCGTGTAGTACGCTACGGACCAAATCAATCCGTCCCGCGTTGGGCGAGCTCGTTAATTACAGTACCTATTGCGAGCTCTACTTACCAGTTAACTTAACTATGTATGTAAACATAAGGTAATCGTCACGTTAGTAACTGGTTATTGTAATATAACAGTTAACCACATATTTTGTATTCGGTTAGTTAATTTCTGTAACGTAACCTCTGCGGTCCTCGCGTTTATGAATATTCCTAATAAATTATTATTATAATTATTTCCTACTTTAGGATTTGTTTTTCTGTAGCATCGATGGTTTTGTTTTATTTTATGAAAATTTGTTCGTAGCTACAGTTCTTAGATAATTTGATGTCCAGGCAATAATTATAATACGATAGTGAATATACAAAACGCTGAAAAATTTCGTAGCGGATATACGTAGAACTTTAATATCTGTAGGATAAATGTCATCTTGCAGCCTAAACTGGGTAAGTCTTACTATTTCCCCTGACCTGATGATTCCCGCCATCGATGTCTGTAGGTACATATTGCCGCAGTGACAGCTAAGTGATGTATGCTTTAAAACACACACGATATGCACATATGCATGATGTGTTGTCAGCTGTTATGTGCACGCCTGCAGTAGTTTTCACCGCGTTACATATAATGTGCGCGCGCGCGTTATTTTGGTCGCTTCCTGACTTTTTCAGGTTGCCTCTAATTGCAGCAGTAGTCAAACATGACACGATTGTGGTTTCTCATCCGACAGTTACATAGCAAGTTATCACTAACATATAGCAAGTGCTTTAAAAAAATATGAATGCAGGGTTTTAGTTTCGTTATCATAGCTTTCTTTTAATTAGTCTTAGGACCTGTTTCACCATCTATCTACAAGTAAAGTATTGAATAGTTACTTGTTGATTAACGCTAATCAGCTAGTAAAAGTTACGAGTATCTTCTATCATAATATCTTAGTTACAGGCCAGTTTATCCCCTGATTAATGCTACTCAGATATTTTGAAATTCGTATGAGTAGTTACGGGTGACTTTAAGAGGCGGTTAGTCTACTTGACACTACTTGTAGATGATGAAACAGGCCCTTAGACTCAAAAATGCAGGTTCATAATGTTATGAACAGCATCTCGGAGCTTACGTAAAACATCTTACATACTACTGGCGACAGTCGGGCAATAATAAAGTCAACCTGTAACTGTTCTGCTCTTAAACAAGTGTCTAAAAAAGAGAAAATGTAAGTTAACACAATAATTTATCGGCGCGTTTGTAACTCCGAGGCGGAACATTACAAAAAGTGATCAAACGATGAACTGTCTGTTATCATGATGGAAAGCCGAAGCGGTGTGATTCACTGCCAACATGGATTGCTAAAGATACACTAATTACAACATCTTTAATTAATGTTTCAAACATTCTTATAAATACAACCTAAATGTTGTACTATATTTTTATGACTAAAAACCAAGTGTATATATAATATTGTAGGCTGGGAACGATCCACAGTTAGGAATCGTAGCTGTATTCCTGAAATTTAACCCTAAAAAAGTCGTTTAACATAACCCACCTCATGTACCTAGTACGTACCTATATATATACATTACCTTAAACAGTTTAAAAACCGCCGGCAAAACAGTCTACAGTATTGATCTCAGTGCCAAAACCTTGCGACATACTTAAAATTGGTTTCCATAAAATACTCGAAGTGATACATAAAATATTTCGCCAATATCGAATATTGACATAATTATCGAGTACTTGTACATTGTACACATTCTTGTTTCAATTACTTTCGCAACTTTATTGAATATGGCACTACTACAAGTATTTAAGATATTAATTAACCTTATTAGTAAGGGGCGCTGCCCTTGGCGCGACTCGCGATCGCGACTGACATTACCAAAGCTGCGCGGGCTAGTGTCGTGGAAAGAGACAGAAGGCCCATTGCCCACTATTACGGCGTGAGGCAAGAGGCTAGACACTAGATAAGAGGTGATGTACTGGTTAAAAAGTCGGAAGTGCTTCTTGTATAGTGGGTTAAATAGAAATTAAAAGGACCTCATACACGCTGTGATCGATGCAGTAAATTTGTGTTCTTTCATTTGTTGTGGAAAGTATTATGAAAGGTATTATTGGACCTTCTGCAACTTCTTTTTTGTAGGAAAAAGGTCGGGCGCACGCGCCTTTTAAATTACTCTCTACTTTACTCCAGTCCCTCAACGTGCCTACAGACGTACACGTACAACGTGCCTAGGAGTTAGCAACACAATCAGTAAGGCCCCCTTACTGATTGTGTTGCTAACTCCTTACGATTCACGTTATATCTTTATACTCCTCAACCATTAATATGGTTTTATTTTTAAAATGACATTAGGTCTAGAAAGCACTGGCAAGCTATACATATATATATATGTATATTTATTTATTTTATTACTACTATATATTATATATTTACAAAAACGTGACTCTTCTGAAGCGCGATCCCGAGTTTTTTATGTTTACGATATTTTGGTCGTACTCACACGGTACCCAAGTCATAACATCATTGTACGATTGTTTAGACCCACTAGGAGCACATAAATTCAATTCATAACAAAGATTATACAAATGCTAGAAGTTGCCAGCACGGTGAGCCGGTTTTCTGAACCTGGAGGCATAAAAGATGGGAAAAAAATAGCAAACATTTTTAATTGATAAAATATCTAAGTAGCGAGAATATGCCTATTAGACATATAAATAGTTAACTAACCTTTAATTAACTAATAAGAGAAATAATTATATACATATACACATTTAAATTCTACCTCCTTTAAAAACTATTTACAAATTAAATATAAAATTAAAATTAAAAAGCATCCAAGTATTCTTCCTCATCGTTGTCAAAAGGAAACGTGCCCAGAAGACTGGCAGCATTGCCACGTTGAATGGCAATACTGATTCTTTGACCTAAAAACAAACCAGCCCTCTGATCACGCGAAGCATCGACTAAACGTTTTGAAAGATCTTTAAATAAGGCTCGGGCGCTCGGACCCCATGGCCCAAATGTTTCGACCCCAAACGGCTCAAAAATACAATTCCCAATCAGATTATTGTATTTTCGCCGCTTAAGGGTCTCCGCAGCAGCAGCAGCAGTGCCAGCGCAAACTGCTGATCCAGAAACATGAGAAGGTGCAAGGGTATCGACGCACGTTGCGTCCCACACCAAAGGCCTTCCTAATTTCCATGGCAACAACGACATACCATCTGGTCTCTTTCCATCGTCACGTACCAAGCCATTTGGTTCTAATACAGCTGGTACGCCGGCGGTGACAAGAGCACGACGGATGATGTCATTCAAGGTAGCGTGTCTTGGTATGCGACCAGCACTCCTACTGCAGGACAGACCATGCCGTCCGAGGCTGTCGACTGCTTCACCACAGTGACATCGATGAGGAGCAACACTAGGAGCCCCTAAGCGCAAACTAGTAGCTACGCGGAATGTGTTGTCGTCCAACATTGTTCCAATGTTGGGCGACGGAAGTGCCTGTAACCAAAGGCCCGACTCCCATTCACCCACAGCCAGCAGACGAGCGCGCTCAGCAGTATTGATTGACGTATTAATCAATTCATTCCGTATCAATCTGCAGAGCGGCTCGTCCCACTGCCTTTGGGAGAAAAGCTGGTTCGGGAGATCAGTGTTTGGGCAAGCCATTTTCCAAGCTGACACTGCCTCAGTTAAGCACGATACCTCAAAATTAACCAAGCAAGAAGCTAGAATTCTTCTGGTTAATTTTTCAGTACTGTGGACTGAGGAGAGAAATGCCGGTAAACCTAAACTTGAAACTGTACGAACTCCTAAACCACCCAAACGGACTGGAAGCGTGGCTTGGGACCAAGCTCGGTCGTCCAAGGAAATATTCAAAATCGA
Organism: Abrostola tripartita; assembly: GCA_905340225.1. NCBI lineage: Eukaryota > Metazoa > Arthropoda > Insecta > Lepidoptera > Noctuidae > Abrostola > Abrostola tripartita. The sequence continues at coordinate 11,812,954 of HG996504.1, read as the reverse complement.
CGTTAGGGTGGTCCGGATAATTTGATCAATTTTTTCCAAAAGCTGGGTATGCTTCCACAATGGGGTTGACCGCAGATTGTAAGTAAATTTTGGGCCGAAACAGCAATATCGAATCAAAGTAATGGCCGAATGCATGGTAATTTTGAAAAGTCTGTCCGAAATTATATTGAAATTTTGAATTTTTTCTTCTATAAAATCTGGATAGGATTCTTCCAAAATAGGAGACCCTAGGAGACGTAGAGAACTTCTATTTATAATTTTAATATTGGGAGCTATTTCATTAAATTTTGCTAAAGTGTCTTGTCTGTCGGTAGTGTCCGAGATAAAAATTTCACATTTTGAAAGATTGAGGTCCAAACCAATAGAATTTAATTTGTCCTTTAGGAACTGAAGGTCTTTCAAAACTGTCTCTACGTCACCTCCTAGAGTTCCATCATCGAGATACCATACATTGAATTTTGAATTTAACTGTTTAATTATAGGATGGATAGCTAGGCTGAAAATAACTGGCCCAAGAGGATCCCCTTGTTGGCAGCCAACTGCTGATTCCAAAAGGTTGTCTTTATATACTAATTTTGATGGGTTTCTATAACATTGCCAAAGGTAACTATAAATTTAAGGGATTTCATTTTTAACTTCTGCCAACAAGGAGTCCCTGTTAACAGAATTAAATGCATTTTTAATGTCAACCTTCAATATGACCTCACCTTTCCCACAATTTAAAAAAGTTGAAAGTGAATGTACGGCAGCCTCACAGCCCCCTCTTGAGCCAAAACCTAACTGAAGGGGCTGGAATTTGTCCGAAAGGGCTTCATTATAAAATTTGCAACAGATTTTGGCTGCCATACGCCGATAAGTGCTTCCTACGGCAATGGGACGAATGCCACCGTTCTTTTTGCGTAGGGCACATAAGTTGGCCCCATACAAAATGTGGACGATGGACTCATTCACATTGCCGGAAAGCATTAAATTTATCAAAGCTGTAAGCTCCTTCAAAAGTTCCTCACCAGCTTCACCGGCGCCTGGGCACGTCAAATCCTTTAGATGTTGAGGTGTCAGGCCGTCGAGTCCACCAGCTGAGCCACTTCGAAAGGAGCCCATGGCTGTGAAAACATTTTGAGCTGTAATTTGAAGGGAGTGTGAAACTATATCTGGGGGGTCAGTAATATCTAAGTAGAGTTTAAAAGAAAGAGATCGATAAAAGTATCTCACTTATTTACATGGCATATAAAAACGGTGCATTAAATGCAAAACGACTTTGACGAGCCAATGCAAGTCAGATTGCTGCATATTTTGGTACTAGGGGTACATGAATATGCAGCGGTAAGCAGCTGTAGCGTAACTTCGAATCATCTTTATCTAACAAATAATGTAATCATCATAATGAATTCTTCGGGTGCGCATTGTGCAGGGAAAGTGAAAACTTATGGTGTCAGTCTCAACGCGGATGGTGCGGGTTCTATTGTGTAGGTCAATGATGAAGCTTCTATAGAAAAACCTGTCAATTGCGGGATTTACTCGCAAGTAATAAATATGAGCGTGACTTTTGCCATTCGCTGTAAACAATGTTTTATTCATGGAGGCATTTCTTTTGAAGGCTGTATCGGTGCTACGCTTATATTGCGTGTGATGCGTGTGTTTCGAAGGATGATGGTCCGGTTACTTGGATCGTTTTGTCTTTGATCGGCGACCTTATTAAGTAAAAGAACAACAGAGCTAAATTCAATATGAATATGTTCAAGTCTAGGGTTTGTGTATTTAGGTCTAATTTAATGAAGCCTTATGAATTTAACAATCTATTTAATGAGCGCTTGCTACACAAAGGAACAAGTCTAATTACAATAAAACTATTTATAAAAAACAAAAGACGCTAAGTACAGTTCCTAAATTAAATATGCAACGTGTTAGTATTATTTGTTTGTATAAACAAGTGTTTAATGAGGTCGGTTGCAACAATATTGTAGTACCCGCGTTGAATACAATGAGCGACATCAATACGCTGCGTATGGTAATCCTATGGTCATTTCGCGTTCAATGGCCTACTGAATACAAAAGAGAAGCAAACGTGGCTATTACTAGTTGTAAGGCTTAGGCCAGGACATTAACTTAGTCCAAGTGTCAAAGGTAAATTAATTTTAGTGAATCCTGGTATCAAAAGACGTCAACATTTAGTCTTAACATTATTTAATGTGATAAAGCCTTAATATTATTTAATAAAGTGCACTTTAGATAATGTAAATTTTAATTAACTTCTATGATGTTAATTTTAAATGACAGACATTTGTGGGATGACCGAGTAATTAATGCAAATATTAACTTTTATTTGGCAAATTAATTGCTATCGATTCCATATTAATTTGCTGCATGATTATGTTAATTTAACCAACCAGTAATTAACGGCGCCTGTAAATCTGTTGGTCCAGATCTTAGCTGTGGGGAACTAATTAGAAGCTGTGACTTAAGGGGACCAGGGTAGCTGGCCGCAGTGCCCGAGTCTCTTTACAAGATCACGGATAATATTACTGTAATACAGTGATGAATTTTCTGCTTTTTTAAACTAGAAGGCAATTGCAGAGAAGGAAAATAAAGGATTGAGTCCATAATGTTAATGTAATTAATTGTATTAATGAGGCTATATCGCTGTCAATTGTAACTTGTTCATCGCTAAATTGTTATAATAAGCTTTTTAATTCTCAATAGTTAACACTCTTTACACAAACGAAGCTTCAGTAGTGTTATACTCCGTGCCCGCTTGGCTGTCCACTCTGGCCACCTAACCCTATTTCGCTAAGCGTTCCGACTTTCCGAGTGCACTGAGTAACGCTTAACGAAGTCGATCGAGTAATACCGGTGAAACGGTACAGTGATGCACGGCGCGTGTCAGTAGCGGTCGCGACTGTACCCAACGGTTTCACTCTCGACGTGCGCCCGCGCCACGCCGCCTGCGCCTGCCCCCGCGACTGCGTGCGCCCGCGCAGCCCCGTCACGGTCAAGGCGATCACCGCTATCAGCGATTGTACAAGTGTCCATCATACTATATAGCTAACTGTATAATTTATGGTAAATGCGCGTAAAATTGGCCTTGTTTTGTTTGTGTTAAGTGCTAAAAATGCGATTAATTGAAATATGAAAAAGTTATGAAATTTTATAGCAATTTGGTTTGGATAATAACAGATTTAGTCAAGGTCAGTTAATAATTTATATTGTTTTAGTATTCAATCAATTTATATTCATTTGCCTTAATAGCTGTAGCTTGGAATACTTAATTGACTGTAACGTTAGTTTAGCAGTCCAACTCACGTTAATGGATGTGACGACGGACATAAACCACGGAGTGTTGTCACACAAATATCTATCGTCAGTTATGCCGCACACCGGCGCGTGCGTGCCGTGAGCGGTGAGACAGTGGACACAGGACACAGGCCGCGTTTGTTTAGCTGTTTGTGCGCGCGCCGCCTCTGACATTTATCACAGCTTCCGCCCAGTCATTATGCAAATCATTGTTTGTACTCACACTTAGTGATTAGTATGTATTATCGATCGTATATTTATAATATTTGTTCACTTATCACTCTTGTGTCAATATTGTTATAAGATGTCAAAGGTAAAGAAAGTTAGTATAGTATAATGATGGTAGAAAGCTGAACTAAAGGATTTAATGAAAAATTGGTGCTTGGATGTAACAGATATACCGATAAATTGAGCACTCAGAACGTACCTAGTGGGAACTCTACTAACACTTAATTTATTATTCATTAATTAGGAAAGTAAACTATTAGCACGAATATTTATCTGTTCCTAATTAATTAATATGTAAGTATACACTTTGGCATGAGTTATGTTAATTTGGAATTATCTAATAAAACATGTATTCATGTAATCGACCTCGTTTTACTCATTCTAAATACACACGCTAATTTATTGCAGAAACGACAAACAGATTTAAAAGGAAGGAAAGTTACTTAAAGAACTACGAATCTACATATTTCACATGTTTATTTGAACATGAGAAATGTTTTTTAGAGTTGAATAACGTTTATAGATAGTATGAAAGACAATCTGTAGATATTTTAGAAATGATTTGAAAAATGTACTGTCAACTTACTATAAATGGCTCAAGGAAGTCGACATCAATATTAGTTTGTGTGTTAACAGGTTCTTAGAATTGTATAATTTTCTTATTTTATTGTACTACTAAATATTTAAATCTAGGTTAAGTTTATAACTATCATCTTATCGGTCAGCAGACTAATTAATATAATTTAAAAGATATCGGAAGGCTTTCGCAGCAGCGGTCAATCGACTCATGGTTGGTTATCTAACACAAGTCAAGTTTTCCTAAAGCAATAAACATTTCCATAACCCTGGTCGTTTCCCGTCCAGTCCAGTCTTATCGTCGGACAAGGAAGCAAATTACTTGATTCTCTGCGATACTGGCGGCTATCGCTCAAGTACCAGGCCACCAGGAGACGGAACTAGAGTGCGCAAGCTTTGCACCTGGCTGTTATCGTTTATGCGGGCTTAACTTACCTTTACTGAAATACTTTTTTTTCATTTAGCTGTGGTAGTTTTACGGCAAATCACTTTGTATTGATTTTATCGTTTAATCATCAATTTTGTACACTCATGCTGCCGATGCAATCTAAAGATGGACTCAAAAAATTAGCGTAGGCTGAAGTGAAGTCGAAACAAAACTCAGGTCTTATGCATACACATACGTATACATAATAATAGCAAACTAAGCTTTTGTATGTTTAATTCAACAGCAGGTGTTTGCGTCTATTCATTATGCTAAGTCAAAAAACTAATTGACTTTCCTTTTCATATAAATTAGTACAGCAACCACAAACGTCGTGCACCTTCAGTTGTGATTAGGAAATCAAATCTAATGCTGTTTTGTATGTTAGATCCTGGGAAGATCCTGGAAATTAAAATTTCCTAAAGATTCATTAATATAGATCTTAGATTCAAAGAAAATTGAAGAAATATGAAGACACCCATAATTATAATTAAATACATCAAATTTTTATAAAGTGCAGTGCTGTAGTATATGCATGAGTTGTTATTCCATATAAATGATATGATAATTATATATAAATGTTGCATCTAGTGTGTGGGAACCTATCGATGGAGGTATTAGTATAAGTGGTTAGTACTCAGCCGCGGCAGGCATTGACCGGAGAAAGCAGCGGGCTGGTTTGATTTACATCGCGGTGCTCGGCCCGGTCGGGTCACCCGCTGCGGACTGTACTGACTCATCTCATAGCCTTCCGTGCTTTACTTGTGCTCTTCACAGTACCAGGAGATCATACATGCTCACAGTTCTATTAGGGCTACCTATTTCGATAAGTGCCTATAAAATGCAATGATGTTTTATCTCCACATTGTTTTGGTTACTTCATATTATCTTAATTTTGGTTATGTGATTAACGAAACAGTCTGTTACAAACGGACGAAATGTTTTTATTTGTTGACAATTTTACTAAGTTTGTATTCTCCGTTTGTTACAGTTCACCATTTCATGTAGGATGAGACAGATATTTAAGTAATTGGTGAGTATTATTTAATGGAATTATTATTAGTACTTTACCTTAACTTCAAAAATCGCTTGATGTAAAAATCCTAATAATGTTGTATAGTTATGTCTTGCCTTCCCTTCACCTAAACACGGCCGGCACACGCTGAGAACAAGGGGATTAGCACCATTAGGAACGATGATTACACATTAGCCACAGTGCCGGCTGCGGGAAAGTGGTGGTGTGGGCAATACTGCCCCACTTCTGGGGAAAATAGCCACGTGATATATGGGGCACTTGAGAGGAGAATTCGACTGTCATTGAACCACGCGGCCTTTTGCAACAGTGGTTACCTTCACTGAGAATTTGATAGTTTACTTAACTTCAAGGATAAAGTTATGAAAATACTTAATTGCAAATAGTTTACTCTATATTTCGATTATGAAAGTAGAATGTGTAATACATACAGAGCCAATATAAATAAAATGTATCTTGGGCTTAAGGGACTTGTGTACATTCTCGATACTGAGGTGCACACTTCATACTGTGAAGTATTAGACTTAGGGCCGATTTTTACCACCTAATTTACTAGCCAATTAAACGACGATTGAAAAATTGGAAAACCTTTAATTATGTACTAACCACTAGTTACTAAAATAAGTACACTGGAGTAAAGGATGTAGCATCCTTTTAAACAATTCATTCCAAAGCATGTCTGGAGATAAAAAATAAAAGAGCATCATGAATGAGCACCCAGGGTTCTTTTCATCTGAAAATTATACAAAACCCCACAGAGGGCACAGCTGTCTGCCCCGTAGGTACAGCTAGTTATAATAAACCCATGGCCGCTGGTGTAACGTATGGTCTGCTCTATTAAGCATACTTTCTGCGTGTACCGTGTAGCTATGTTAATGGTGTCGTTTTGGGCAATGTAAATTATCTTTAACACGGAGCATAAATGTCTGGACAAGGCAGCGTTAAATATTTCATGTGGAATTTGATAGTACTCACGTAGAACGTGTTTTATTCCTCTGTTATATAGTGCCTCGTTGGTCTATTGGCCGCTAAGCGCGTCTGCTAAGCACGAGGTCCTGGGTTTGAATCCCGGATCGGGCAGTGTTAATGGGTTTTCCATTAGGTAATTCTCCGTAGCAACATGGAGTCTGGATTTGCGCCCGGTTGATGGCAATAGACTCGCCCCCTAGTATATTGGGACCTATAACATAACCGGCGTTATATAGGTGTTCTATAGGTAGGTACACTTCTACCTACCCCTTCGGGGAATACAGGCGTGATGTTATGTATATCTGTATGTCTCGATATTACCTTGCATTGGCTATAACTTGATCCTGGTAATGAACGATATCTGCACACAATCGTGATCAACGGCTGCTCGTTTTCTGCACTTTCATACTACATTCCATCCGCGTCGTTCAGATTTTGTTTCCGATATTTGTAATGTCATCAATCATTCGATCTCTTGTTTGACTTATAACCATTGATATATAATGAGGTTCGTGTATAAATTTATCAAACATTTCCTATTTATAAAATAACTGAACTTATATTTCCAACTCCAACTCAATACTACCAACTTACTATTTTTTTTACATTTCTATCAGAAGCAGTTCTATAGGCAAAGGGTTAGTTCTATTTCAATGTTACATAATTTCGTGCACAGGCTTTGTCACCAGCGACCATAATTATTATCTAAGGACTACCTCCACGGTTGGCCCGCCGAGGCCAGAGCAGGCCCTTCTCGGTAGCCGACCTTGCCACCGTTGAGATAATGCTTAGATAATGCTACCTAAACTATTTGTTGACAATAGAACAATATAGAGCGGAGCAACAGTCGTGATTATTATTAGGGTAACTGTTATATTATACTTACAGAAAGTCCTTGAGTGGAGTTATGGAGTTGGAGTGATTTATTCCTTTCCATTCGTACATCTATGAATGACTTCGCGGTATTAGTTAATCCCAGTTTTTGCTACGTTTCGCGTTTCCGTGCTTCTACTTTACTACCCGACGGAATACCCGAACTTTTTTGTAACGCGTCCTCCATAGCAAGTTGAATATGACTACCGAATATAATATCCATTTCCTTTACAATGACGTGCCATATATGGAATACCAACATCCACACGTCCCGACCTACATACATAAGTAACTGTCATAAACTCTTTCAATGCGCCGTCGCCGCTGCGCCGCCGCCTAGTACAGTAGTACTACTATACAAAATTCCTTACAATCCAAAATACTGCACGGTCCACATTACGTTCGCCCAGTGCGGTGGGAACGGGGGCACGGCGACCGTATCCACATTTTGCGACAAACGAATGCATTTACTGCAATTAAACTTAAAAAGGACGCTGACGTAACCAACCCAGCCCAACACCCGGCGGCAGGAACCGTGTATCGTTACGGACCGAACTGCG